>APFE030194218.1:14329-32053 GCA_000404065.3 Pinus taeda | reverse complement strand
CGGTCTCACCCCGGGTGAGACTATTTTGGAGGACTGCTCGGAATTTTGAAAACTTGGCATTTTTGGAAACGACATGCAAAAAGAAAAATTACCAATACTTGGGAGAAGCCTGATTTGAGATTTGAGCCTCCAAAAGCTCAAAATACATCAAAAAAATGACTTTCTGCCCACTTTTTGAGTTGCAGAAAGTGACCTTGGGAGAAATGGTTTTTGAGGGGGAAAAACAACTCCAAATGTAGAAACTCCACTTGGGATGGAAAGTAGACAGCCCAAGCTTTCCAATGAGCCATCTTGCACCTGATTTGGACCAGTGGAACCCACTCAAAAATTGCAGCAAAGGGGCGCGACCATTTGCACAGGGGGCGCGACAGTGAGAGCCAGCTTTGCCAGAATTGACCTTTTTTGTGAAAAAACATTGTTTTGACTATGGTTGATTATTATTACTTGTAGATGATGGATAAATGTAATATTTTCATGGCACTTTGATAGATTTTACCTCTCTTTACTCTTCTAGAAGCTCCCTTGATGTAAAAAGTGAATAATTAATGCATGAATCAGTTAGCTAAGTAATAGAGGCAAGTTGTTGAGCTGCCTATTATCTAGTGCTTAGTTTGGAATTAGTTCAAAATGCTCCTAGAAGGATGAGCTCGACCCCTAGAGGCAAGGGAAGAGGTTAGCTTGCCTATATTATGTGTTTTCTTAGTCATTTTGAGAGGTTGGAAGGTTGGACTATTGTGGGAGAAAGTTTCATTGTATATTGTACATCTATCTTTGCAATTTCAAGAGGAAGAAGGCCAGGGTCTTGCAGACATCCTTGTGGATTCTTGTGGATTGTAGTGTTGATGGTGTGTTCTCTACATGTTCTTGTAAGTTTGTTTATGTATTCCACATCTCTCTTTGCTTCTATTTGGACAGATGAAGTGGTAAAGTTTGAATACATGCTTTGACATGCTCAGCATTTTAGTTTGTTCAAAATTTATGTTTTCTGCTATCTAGAGAGGATTCAAATGGTTGTTTGCCCTCTTTAGCTCCTTCTTTATCATCCCTTATCATCCATCTCAGATTAAGGCATCAGCGCTCACTCCTACCTTGCCCCAAAGATCCCCCTGCAAAAACTGTGCTCAATCCCCGCACCCTGAATTGCACTCCCTCCAATTGCCACCAAAAAACAAAAAAAAATTTAAATCAACCCCCCTTATCAATTTACTAGCCTAAAATCTTTATTCCTAATTGGTTCAGCTCATCATATTGAAAGATCTACCGAATCTGACCCGAGAGAGCCTTCTCATACCTCGTAGGGCTAGCTACGAGGTGAAATGGTTTGATGTAGCCTTGAGAGTTTGTCTATCTCAGCCTAGGTGAATTCCAAGCGCTAACACATCCCATCACTTGTGATGATCTCGATACGAAACCACTGCACGGGCCACCTTACAAAGGAACCTCCTAAAAGGTCCGGGGACTCCAATCATATAGCACTGAAGCCGACGAGGGATGTCGTCTATGCTAGTCTCGGGAATGCCCCCTGTCAAGCGCCCTAGGTGACTCTCCAACTCGGCCAAGGTCTCTGTTGATTTGTCCTGTGGAGCTAGAGCTGGTGCAACTGGTTTCTTTCTCTCGAAAAACCGGAGAGCGGCTGATCGTTGTGGACCCACATCTGCATTTTAAATTATTATTATCAGTTTTGAGACGATATAAAAATAACAAAAAAATTAACATTAGGAAAGTGTTGAAAATGATTACCTGAGTCGTCCCACTGCTCTCCTGGAGGAAGAGCCATGTCTCGGTCTCCACGAAAGTCAATCCCAGCATAAGGAAAATCTTGGATGGAAAAAACCTGGTGCTCCAACCATTGGAAAAACTCAGGTTTGAACTGGATGACCTCAATCCCCTCGTCAAGATGACGCGCCATGACTGCGACCCATCGCATCAGTCTGGGCTCTCGCGGATGCCCAACTCCAACTGTAAGGTGCTGCGGGATGAGCATAGGAATCCTCTCCAAGCCAAAGCTCACGACTAAAGCTCCATAACCAAAAGTCTTTAGTCGTCCGTTCTTGGCCCTAGTCAATTAGCCCTTCACATTGGCCAACACAGCATCGCACCAGTTGAAGACAGTGCCCTGAAAGCAATCGACTACCATACGCATCTGGGATCTGGTGGCAATATGTAATGCGACAGCCCCGTAAAGTCTAGTAACAGTGAATGCAATCACCTTGAGCTCAGGAAGGGATATGGTCTTTATGTCTATCCCTTTGTCTCTAGACTGGCTGTTGCAGTACTCTAATCGGAGACTATCGACGGACTGGCCACCCGCCCTAGCCCCGAACAGGGTCAAGTCAACACCTCTCTTAGGAAAACCAGTCAAAAAGTATATATCCGTCAGCTCGATCTCGAGCTGGTGGCCACCAATGAAGAAACACTAGTCCTGGACGTTCCACCTATCAACCATCCACTGCAAAAAATCCACCTAAGCCCTCATGCCAGGAATGGCCCAGTATTTGTACAGTCCGCACGCCCTCAAAGCATCAAGCGAAGGTTGATGATCCCATGCGGCAGCATCCACATCCTCGTGCTCTCGTTCGCGCCAATCTAGCATGGTGTACTACCTACATCAAGCCAAAAGATCAATTAGAATGCTAGAATGTTTTTTCTTTAGTCCATTTTTTAGAGTTTTTGGGTTAAAAACCCTCGCGGTGGGGCTCGCACCCTTCCTGTTGGACACAGTGCGTTGGACCGCACTTTGTCCACATGGAAGGTGTGGACCCCGAGCTTTTTCCCAATGGAGAAAAAGTTGGGGTCCGCAGGTTCGCAGTGGTGAGCCTGCGTACCCCGAGCGCGGGTTGTTTGCCTAAAAACCCTCCTAAAAAACAAAATAAAAGACCAAATTAAAAAATGAAACGGTTAAAAAACAACAGAAGGATGATGTGGATTACCTGGTGAAGACGGTGTCTGATTCCGACTGTTGGATTTTCCGCAATCCTCTCGGGAAATTTTCAAAGCAAAAGCACTATTTCCTCACCCAAATCACAAATGGTAAAAATGAATGGTAAAACCTCCTTTTTATAAGTTTTTTGAGTAAATAAATTTCAAATTTGTTTATGTTTCACTTTGAAAAGGTATTATTACGACATTTTTATCTCTTTTAAGCAGGTATGAGTAATGTTTGTATTTTTGTGCAAGATAACAGGATTATTCAGGCGAAATCTATCATTTTCAACCAGAGTCACCTTTTAAGCCCTTTTCTGACTCCTAAAACATGAAAAGATTACCGAGTTTCTCTTTTAAGCTCGTTAAAACGGAATTAAAAGACGGTCGATTTACAGCTCTTTTCCGACCGTAAAAATATAAAAAGATCGCCGGATTTTTGTCATTTCAAATTCGATATTGGTTATAAAACGACATGTCCTTGGTCGCTTTTTTTACTTTTTCGGATCAAAGACACTAATAACGAAAATTACTCATTGGTCGTAAAAGATCAAGCGGTTCTCTCAAGTATTATTTTATACTTTTTCGGGCTTGAGAGACAAAAATTTATGAAAAAGTCAAACCCGGGAGTCTTCTTAAGTTTTTTCAGACTCTCTAAAAATGAAAAATGTCGAGTTTCTCCTATACTGGACTCGTTAAAATCCGACAGTAAAGGACCTATTCTATTACAAACAGGAACGGACCACTCCTTCTTAGGGTTCGAATTTAAACTAAGTTGGACTCACCCGAAGGGTGAGCTTATAATCAAGCATATGTTATCCTCCTCAAGCTTGTAAAAAATAAAGAGGTACTTGCCAGAAATGGTGGGGGAAAAGAGAGAAAAGTGAGTCTGTTTGTCATACTTTATAACCACTCTTGAACACGATACTCTCATTCACCTGGGTTGGGAAATCCTTTACCTAACAATTGATCAAACCATATTGAAAGTCTTCAACCGGTTTCTGGGTATTAACTTTGGGTCAATCATTACCAAACCATCTGTTGTGTCGTTATGTGTTCAAGAGGTCAGTGCAAATAAGCCATTCATCTGCAAAATGTCTGTCATCCATCTTGACCATCCCTGAGTAAGTCTTTGCAACTAAATTTCTTCAACTTGATCTATGATTTCGTGTCATAGGCTTGCCTACGATGGATCTCTTTCTATTGACTTCAACTCTTTATCTAGAAATATGATCTAGGAATTGTCAGTACCTTGAGATCTGCATGCCTCAATGGCAGGTTTCTCGCCTTTGATGAGAGTTTACATCATTGACTTTCGATCAAAGGATTCCATGACATGTTCGACATCAACGCATCTTATCACATTTCATGGATTGTGCTGAGTACTTTAAGAGCCATTGTCATTATTGGTGGTTTCTCTCACGCTTTTTAACAGTTTACATCATTGACTGGTAATCAAGCGGTTTCTACCATGTTCGACTTCGACACATTCAATTGCATGGATAGAATTGCACTGTTTCGGGACGTAGAAATGAAGACCCTGGATCTAGTTTCCACCATCCAGGTTGCGAGGAATTTTGTATTCATTATATTATGGACTATTCATAAACAGATGGTTGCGTCCATACTGTGTCCACATGTGTCTGTACTTATGATGTGTTACGAGATCATTCTTATATCAGAGCAGTAGTTAGTCTTCTAGTCAGTTTTCAGTCTCTTAGTCAGTTTTTATCTGAGTATGGGAATGCCTACCTCAGCGATGATATGATCTCATATATATATTTTGCATTGAATGTTTTTACAGGTTCCAACCGGGCTCTCCGCAAGATGATCCTCGAAATGATAAAGCACTTCACTCTTCCTATATGATAAATAAAAATCCTCATATACTACAGACTTCGCACTTTAGGGGGCAATCTGTTACACAAAAATATCGTCACCTTGATTATTTGCAGTCGGTGTAGGCCTATCATCACTTATACCAGCTTCCTAAGCAAGTCTTAAACCTCAGCTCTTCAAAGCAAGCTTGAAAAATGAGAGAAAGACATCAAAAAAGCAATGTAACTCTGGTTCCGTACTTTCTCTTACTTTTGCCTGCGGGACCTCACCTTTTGTTCAAGCTATCTGCGTACTTATACGCTTTGTATGTAAAGGGGAGGGTACACCTGTAAAAGTCAAAAGGCGCAATATTTATCTTAAAAACTCATCTTGGGTTAATTCTAGAGTTTTCTAGAAGCATTTGTTACGTGGATTGTTCGCTCCAAGTGGTTCATGCATCCCATCATAGGAGGAACTAATCCCTTGTTGAGAGGAGCTATCCTTTTGAAGGAGGACTCTATCCCTTTGAAGGAGGAGCTAGTAACTGATCTCCATTGCACTATAAATTGAGGCATTGGGTCAGTGGCCAGGGAGGTTAGAAGCTAAACTTTTGAGGGTAATTTCTAGTGAAATCAAGACTTCCTATTTGAGCTTAAGAGGAGAGATCACATACCTTTTTGGCCCCATTAGGGAGTGAGTGAAGCTTGTCAAAGTTGAGGAGACTTCTTGTTGGACCCTGGAAAGAGCTTGTACAACGTCAAGGCAAAGGTTGTAAGGTTCTTTTCTTTTGAATTAATACAATAAAGCTCATTTTTCTCAACAATTATCTTATGTTATTTGTTTCATGGACTCCTTGACTTTCATGTTAAATATGTTTTATAATATTCAATATTCAGGTGCTATTTAATCGTTTGCCTTGTTTGTGCTTGAAGGTTTGCGACAAAGGAACTTACTTGGATCAAAGAAGCGAAGGCATCTCCGAACTTGCGTTGGACATGAGGTAGGCCCTTAAACACATTTTTTACCATTATTTATAAAGCGTATTTAGAGAAAGATAGTGTCTGGTTGGTTTGTTTGTCATTAGGTCTTCATTAGATTCTAGGAAGGTCTGTCTTGTCCGCAATATCGACTGATTCCGCGTGACAAGGTGATTCCAGTTCAGAAAGTTTCGTAAAGCATTTCACCCCTCCCACTCTCTTGGGCTTCACATTTTAGGGGGCATCTATTACACAACAATTTGTCACTGTCCTCATTTCAGTCCCTTCTACTATGTCATGTGTCAAATGAACATGTTCATATCTTCCCACTGATAAGCAAATGCTCTTTGTTGCTGCAAATGACCCTTATTCCTTAAGTTTCTTCCTCGTTGTGAGAAAACCCTTAATATACGTGACGTTCCCATGTCCATAATGGTCTCACCATGACCCGTCACAGGTGTACATCTGTTTCCCGCGACGGTCACCCGGCACAAGGTTATGAGTTATTTCTTGAGACGATGAGTCTGCGTGTATTGCGTCATCGCGATGTTGTCACGTGTAACTAGTTTACGTCCCATGATGATCCAGATTGGGAAAATTTGTTCCAACAGTCAGCCTTCTGGATGTCTGCAGACTTGGTTGTTGGCATAGTTTATGTCACCCTTCCTCCTTTGGTATGGCAGTTCCATCATTTGTTCTACCTTCCTTGAGGATGAGCTCTCTCTTCCACATTTCATGGAGACTCCTTCTCCTATTAAAGCACTCAACTTTGATATGATCAGCTAGTTAGCAATCCCTTTGGTTGAGCAGTGCTATTAGTGCATTTGAGTTTGATAGATAGCTGGTGTGGGAGTGACAAGTGTGAGATTGTTGATAGCTTGTGGAAGGTTGTGGAGTACTGTTAACTTTGTGTTAAAGCTTATGAGTGGGAGAGAGGCATTGTACGTTGGGAGATTCATCCTTGAAGAGTGAATGCTTGAGAAACATACTGGTTGGATCCTCTAAGAAGGCTTGGGACATCAAGACTCGGTTATAAGCTTCCTCTTATTTTATTATTAATACAATCAATGATGTTTTCCTATGTCTTGTATGTAATCTACTTGATAGCTCATGACTTCTTGACTTTGTGAGTAAATAGATCATTGTTGTTTTCTGGTTACGTGCTTTGTTGTATTTTCTTTGCATTGTTTCAGGTTGATCACTCGTTGAGGAGAAGGAAATAGAAGTTGGAGCAATGCAACAGAACATCATTGACCACCAGTTGAGGTAGGCCTCCAACAATGACTGTTTAAGGAAATCAATTGTTGATCTGTCTTTGCTGTGACTAGACCCACTCTAGGGCTAGAGGGGTTGCCTCTGTCCACGGAGGGAACACTTTCCTGCATCATAGATACACTTCATCTTCTTCCTCCTCTTCTAGCCACAAGGGTATGTCATGCTCAATGGATGATAGAGCACGAGGATACAATACCAATTGTTTAGACAAATTTCCATTCTTAATGGTCATGTTCCCAGCTCTGCAACTAATATAAGCATAAACAGTGACTGACCATGACCTTCCCAAGATGATAGGATATCCATTGAACTTGGTTTTTGGTTAGAGAACCAAGAAGTCAATAGGATACTCCCAAGAGTCAATGGAGACCTTGACATCCTCAACAACTCCCTCAAGAACTACTGTGAATCTATCTTCAAGTTGCAACATTGTAGTGGTCTTTCTCAAAGCTCCTTGGAGGTTTAGCTTTGGCATGGTTTATTTAGTCACCACATTGATGGAAGCCCTTAGATTAATCAGGGTATGAGGGAAAATTATGACATCAATGTGCACATCCACTACTCAACTTGCAATGTCTAAGTATTTTGGAAAAATTACTCTCCCTAGTATCAAATCAAATAATTAATCAACAACGTTGATGGTGAGGGTGTCTCTTTTTCTTCTCTTGGGGTGTTTGAAATATTTCTCCTTGATAAGCTTATTATAGATGGGAACATGCTTAATATCCTGAAGAATGGATATTTTAACGCACAAATTCTTTAGTTCTCCCAAAATTTCAACCTCTTCTAGGGTGTGCTAGCTAGGGTGGATCAATTGCTCAGGAAAAGGAGGTGGACATACTTGAGTGGTAGTCTCTTCCTTTTAGTCTTCAATCTATTCAAGTGGAGATGGTGGATGTTTATCTGGAAGCACTCTCCTAGACCTAAGGTTGATCTCTTGGATCTCCACAACGTAGGTAGGATAATATGTCTCTCCACTATAGACTTGATGTGCCTGCTTATTATTCACGTTCTGATTAGGTTGAGTAGGCATCTGAGGTTTCTTAGGTGGAGTATAATGAGTGAGTTGTTGTTAAGTTGGGGTGGAGGAAGTAAATCATTAGGTTGCTTGAGTTGAGATCTCCACCCTTGTGATGGGTTGTTCCATTGAGGAGGTTGGGGAGAATCTAGCTGAAATGGTTGATTAATAGGCTGAGGATGATATGAAGGAGCATAGGGCCAAGAAGGAGGTGTGGACCATGATGGATGAGTGGAAGAGTACCAGGGTGGCAAGGGTGCATTCCAGTTTGGATTGTAATAAGAGTAAGATACACCTTGCATGCCCTGTTGGTATGGTTGAGGTCCTTGAGGCCTCCTATGATTTCTAAAGCAGAGTTGCTTAGTCCCACCTTTTTCCCCTTAGTATACAACTTTTAAACTAGGAAAAGAAGGGAATTTATTGGTGGCATGGTTTTCTTCATATACTGAGCATACCTCTATGACATTTAATGGACATTCATTCCTGGGGTGTCTTCTAATTCATTTAGGGCATAAAATAGTTAGGTTTCTCTCTTCTTCCTCTTGTTTCCTCTTGATCTACATGGTATCCATTTGCAAAGAAAATGTATGTAGCATTTCACTTTTAAAGTCCTCCAACATGTTTCATATCTTATTCTTGATGGAAGTTGTGGAAGCAGAGGAACTGACCAAGCCTTGACTAGCCCAACCCTTCCTTCGAGTATCCCTAGAGTGATTCTTGAACACGGTTTTAATTTCATCATAGGATAACTAATATATATCTTCCCCAGACAGCATGTTGAGGGTCTCCAACATGTCCTCTGTGATCCCTCGGAGAAGAAATAGTTTGATTGATTCAGGATTAAGGGTGAAATTGGCCCTCCTATAACTAATTTGAAATATATCCTCATAGTCTTCTAGGTATTCATCAAGTTCAAGAGCAATTCTAAATATTTCTTCTTTGGTTTCTTTGGACCTACAATATTCCTTGTACTTTTTATCAAAGGCTTCTCTAATTTGTGCCCAGGTAGTGATGCTACCCCGAGGTAGACCCATAAACTCGCACAAGGTTACATCCTTAAAGGTATAGGGGAATAAATTCAGCTTCTAGTCATCAAAGGCATAGTCATAGGTCCTACCAACAACATCAAATTTAAACATGAAGGTATCAGGATCCTCATAGGTTAAGCTATGGAAGTGTGGAAGGGCCATAGGACTTATATTCTTCATTCTAGCCTCTCCATTAGTCTCTCTAATAGGGAAAACCTCATTGTTCTTATTTTCAGCCATAGTTTGGGTAGGTGAATTGGGTTCTTCTTTTTCCCCAAAAGGTTCTTCAAATATTTCAGGTTGCTCACCTAGAGGACCTTCGAACTCCTCTATGGTCAGAGAGGGATGCTGACACTCACTGAAGAAGAGTGAAGGTTGACTATTTGAGGGTGTGGGATTTTTTGGTAATAATTTTCCTTGATTATCTCTACTCCTACGAGGCATGAAAGAAAAATTTTATTTTTATCTTTTATGTTACTTCTTCAAAACTTCATGCAAAACAAAAAACAATGCTTAAGAAGAAACAACATCTACCTCAACACTTCTCTGGCAACGACGCCAAAAATTGGTGAGCCTTGGTATTGCACCAAGAGTGTTGCAACTCCCGAGGGCTCCTCAACTCTATTTATCAACCTGAGATTTGTACAACCTTTAAGGTGACAGTGCTATATGCATAGTAGAAGGGATTCTACTCATGCCACCCTCAACTAGGACATCTAATCAATAGTGCTCCAAGACCATTCGTCCTACTGAATTATAATCAAAGATAGATAATGAAGATGAAATTTAGAAGCTACCTCTAACTATGACAAGAAAAATTCTATTAAATTCAACGTGTAAATGCTATTGAAACCATTCATGAAAATACAAAAGTTAAACTACTTGCAGAAAAGAAACTAAATTATCTTGCAATCATCCATCGAGTTATCAGATCTACTTGCAAAAAAGAAGCTACTCTCTCTTATACAACCTACAAAAATGTAATTCAAGATTCTATGTACCATCTAACTAGCTCACAATTGCATGTCAATCAATATTATATTTGTGCCAAATCTGTGATAAGAAAACTAACACTATTACACTTCTATAGTGAAGGAAAAGGAGGGTTTGGAGTGGCCTAGGAGTTTCCCTTGATCATGAAATCATAGCCGGGGGTAAACATAATTCTAAAATAAGTTCAAGTTGGATTAAGGATAAAAATTGGTGGAGAAAAAGGCACTATAGGTGTGCTACAGGAGGCTACTACAGGAGCCCTGTATTGTTACATGAGGGCTTGTAATGCTACAAGAGTGCTACATAGAAGGTTTAAGAGGTGAAAATGGTGGTTTAAGGTTATGGAAAAGGTGGACAGAGGTTGAGGTCAATGATTTAAGGGTGGCCAAAGTCCCTAGCCAAGCTTAGAGCCTTTTGAAGGCATGTTTTTCACTAATAGGGATGCTCTCAGTGACCCTAGGAAAATGATCTCATGAAACAAAATCTTTGGGACAGAATTTGGGATTCATGAGAGAGGTGAGGGATTCCAAGATGGAGGTGGTGAAGGTCCCCTTTCCTGCAGATCCAAAAAACCCTGCAATCATCACATGCATACAACCATTTATCATTGACAAAAATGAAATAACTAGTGGTGGAAATGATGAGTTGAATTTAAATGTTATCTAATCTATGCCAGAATTATGATCTAATCAATAAACCAACTCCTAAGCTACACCAAGCATATGAAAAATAAGATGACTAACACAAATATTCTGTTGGAAATAATATTGAGAGTTGGGGGGGGGGGGGAATCAGTATTAGTCAAATCGATAACTTTTTCTTTTCATACTCTGATTTATATATGATACTTCAATGAAGGTAACTTGTGTGTACACGCAGCTATATTTAAGGCAACCAATGTATATCCAAAAAACTTATGATTTAGTTAATTCATCATATGTTGATCTTCAATCAGTGCAACATTACTTCAATAACCATATAAACAGTAACCAATGTGCAGTAATAACAGAACAAAGCATCACACATAAGAAACACACATGAACACCAAGATTTAAGGTGGAAACCCAATGCGGGACAAAAATCACCTATTGCTGCCTTCTTTTAATATAAGAAAAATCTTTTTACAATCTTGTACTAGTGCAAACTCGTACCAATACATAGGCACCTGTTGAGCCCCAAAACTACCTTTCTTCCAAGAATTTTCCTAAACCCTTTCTCTTCTATTTTCCCATGTCATTGCATCCTAAGCTATCAAAAGTTGTTACATGTTGATTTCAAGAGTGTATTTGAGTGATTTTCAAATTATATCATTGTGTGTGCTATTTGATCTAGGTTTTGTTTATCAGCTACGGAATGTAGCCACTTTCCACAGCTAACTTGCAATTCCACAGTCATTTCCATTATTTTACAGGTTACAGGTGTTAGTAGGAGGAATGAGACACATGGGCAGCTCAAGAATTGTCCACACATGGATGAGGTCCTATTTAATTAGCCAGATTTGGAAGGAAAGGTCCTAGTCAAAGGGAGGTCAACGGAGAGTTTTATGCCAACTAGAACTCTATTCCTGCATGGCCATTCCTGAACTCATGGATCCATTTTTACCACCTGCATGCCATCTCCATAACGCAATCCAACATCCACCTTGCATAGATTTACTGCTTATGGCAACTGAGAGGCTGAATCCTCAGATTTTGACCTGTTCATGTGTCTATCATTGAAGAAATTCCTTTGAGATACAATTATTCATTTTCTCTATAAATATAAGCATTTGCAATGTAGATAGGATGTTCTTGATATTGTTGTTATAGTGTTATTTTGTTGTTCTATAACCAAGAGACATATTACTCTATTTCATAATACAAAACTATATTTTTCACATGGCTGTTTGAGCATGTTTTGAAGTAACGATGTGTTAGTGCAAAGCTGTCCAGAGGGCCCCTATGTAGTTGAGGTCCTTCTTTTGTTTTTCTATAGTTTTCATGTATATTTTCTCTCATTTGAATTGTACATTTCTCATGTTTTTCTTATGATCTTAATCATTCTAATCTTGTACATGTTTTTGCAGCTTGCCACATTTCTTACTAACACTAATAGGTGCACTTCAGAATAGGTCTTTAAGTATGGTTATGCTCGAGCTTCATAGTGTAATTTTTGCATCAAGTGGTGTTATGGAGACTTACTTTTTCTGCTGAACTTTAGTTTTCAATTTTAGTTGTTTATGATTTTACTTAGTGAGATTTTTTTACTGTTTAAGATAGTTTAGATGTCAGTTTTTCATACTATATGATGATATTTCCGGAGCCTTTAGCTTAACCCCATTTTAGAAGTTAATTGGTGAGATATTGTGATTATAGGTGATGTAATTGACTTTTATTTCATTATTATGCAAGTAAATAGTTTATATATCAGTTCTTCATGCTATATGATGATATTTCCGGAGCCTTTAGCTTAACCCCATTTTAGAAGTTAATTGGCGAAATATTGTGATTATAGATGAAGTAATTGACTTTGCTTTCATTAGTGTGCAATTAGATAGTTTAGATGTCATTATTTTCATGCCATATGATGATATTTTTGAAGGCTTTAGTTTAACCCTGTTTTAGAAGTTAATTGGCGAAATGTTGTGATTATGGATGAAATCATTGACTAGTTTCCAATTTCTTTACTTTTTGGTTTGAGTTGCAGCAGTTTATTAGATTTCAATTTTGCACTTAGGATGGACAACAGAGATAGTAATCTCATTTTCAGTACTTCATCTGTAGTTTGGTTTATGTAGCTATATGTTTACACTCTTATTCAAGTTCTGATTTTGTAGACAGCATGCTTTAAGATCTTATAATTTCAAAGTTTGGAAATTATTACAAGAAACAAGAGGATAAACCTTATCTTAAAATCTACATCCACACTTGATCTTTAAAAGTATTCTTAAACTCTTGCTTTAACAATAGATTAGGATTTCCATTGCATTAAACCACTTTAGGAGACCAACAGAACAAAACCCGAAAACAAGATAAAACTGAAAACAGTGAGGTAAGAAAAGGGTTGTTTAGCACATACAGTGCACTACACTTCATTAGTTTATGACTCCCAGATTGATAACTTATGTAGCAATTTAGGACATACTAAATTGACTAAACATTTTGGCACCATTGCTAGAGAAGTGTAACTAGGTAGCCTATCTCTTACATTCAAAAAACGAAAGAGGGAGAATTAATAATTTCTTGAAGTATGCTCTCCTCTTGCACCTAGTGTGATTTGGAGGATCAGAAAAAAGAATTGTTGGTCCAATAATTTCTTGAGTATGCTCTCCTCTTGCACCTAGCGTGATCTGGAGGATTAGAAAAAGGATTATTAACCCAATTAAAATCACAAAAAAAATATAAAAAATGACATGCATAGAGAAAGAGATTTTAGGGGAAGGTTTATAGCTAGGGGCAAAAGTTTGATTTTTACAACTCCAACTACTTCAAGAAATAGACAAGATACACCTCCATCCCAGACTCATATTCCCAGCCTTAGGATTCTTGGAATTCAAGGGGCAGCAACTAAATTAGAAGATTCTCCCACTTCATCTACTAAATCTGACCTAGGAGAAGAGCCCTTCTTCACCTCCATAAGGGAGCCTATTGCAATTGAAGAAGTATAATTTCCTAGAGAAGAAGAGGAGGTAGAAACTCTCTCTCATAAGCCATTAATATAAGAGCCAGAAGATTCTGAGGAAACTATCATGGCAGAAGAAGAGCAAGATGGAGAACTTTCACTATTTGGAGGAAGGGGTAGAGGCAGAGGTAGAGGAAATAATGGAGGACGTAGAGGTAAAAATGGAGGAGGTAGAGGTAACAATGGAGGAAATAGGGAAGGAGATAACTCATTTGGATTCCTATAGTAGATGAGGAAACCCATACGGCAATGAAAAACATTTCACCATCCGTCCTCCCAAACTTTTATGGATTGTGGAGTGAGGATCCTGAAACATTTCTATTTGAGTTTGAAGTCTTATGCTGAACCTATGACTATTTAGAAGACTCTCAAAAACTCAAATTGTTCCCTTCAACAATGAAAGGGGCTGCTTTGAAATGGTTTATGGGATTAGTCACTCAATCTATTAGGACTTGGAATGATATGAGGTAGGCATTTTTGGATAGATACTTGGATTATTGTATGCCTACTAATCATAAGGAAGAGGTATTCAAAATGATGCAAAAAGAAGATGAGAACTTGGAGGATTTGCTTGAGAGGTTTCAATACAACTTAAAGAGAGCAAAAATGAACAATTTAGATGAGGAAACCTTGAAAGCCCTTTTGTTGAAAGCCATTAGAGATGAACGGATAGATATTTTAAACATGATGGAGAAGGGAGACATCTCTCAACTTCCATTAAGTGACATAGCAGAACTATGTGTCCATCTCTCAAGAGGAAAATCTAAAACTGGAAAAGGGCCTAGAGATCCTTCTCTTATTAGAGCAAACAAATCTGCAACTAGGACAGTAAGTAGGGCAGAAATTAGCAATATGCTTGATGAGTTCAAAACTGACATTTTAGGGAGCCTTAGTGAACAGTTAGACACCCTCAAAATTTCAAAACTGTTGGACACCTAATCCTCAATGGGTTAGTGTGGAAGCCAAATGGACAAAAGGAGTCCAAGAGACCTTGGGATGTGAAACCCAATGGCCACATATTGTACTATAAATGTATATCTCTTGTTAATAAAAATTGTACTCTCTTGATTATCTTTCATATTGTCCTTGCTGCCCATGTGTGTCTAAAATGGTATCAGAGTAGGCATATTCCTGCCCTGCATAATTATTTTGAGCCATTTGTTTTATGGCCCTTATGTGTATGTGCAGATCATTTCATGAATATTTTCTCAGCTAACCTGTCATTTCTCCAGCGCCATTTTTGGCCTCTCTCTACCATTCTGAATCTTCTCAGTCGTAATAATCTGCTCTCTGAAATGATAATGAGTAATGCTTGGTATTCCCATCGAATACCTGGCCCTACAGTGCTGTGAGCGCTCCATTGCTAGCATTCCTACAGTGCTGCCAGCGTTTCTGTGTAGCATGAGATTTGACAATTGAAATATGGTATTACACTACCCCCAGCCTGTCTTTCATATTCCTTACATGTGCTCTTAGTCTGCCTGAAGGTCTGTCCATGAACGTTTGTTGTTCTGCATATTCCATTAAACCGTCGCCTGACATGGTACCTGCGCCTAGCATTAAACCGTAGCATGCATTATGCTAAACTTTGGTAGCCTGTTCATCTGGATGCGCTGACACCTGCATCTGACATTACCTGCGTTCTAAATAATTTCTTATTTGAATAAGTGCGTAGTGGTTTTGTAAAGCGTCTCCCATTTTCTCCGTTTTTTCAATGAAAACAAACTGGTTTGTGCCCCACTGTGGTATCACCTGAGAAATTCACACTACACGATTCCTTGGCGCGAAATACTGTTAGTCTCTGGGCTCCTTTAATGGCGTCGAGGCTAGCTAAGTAGAGCTCCACTTCCTCATACACCTCGTTTGGATTGGCCCCATAATTCCCATTGAACTGTGGAATGTCAAGTTTGTAATAGGTATTGAAACGTTCCTGAAACAAGAATAGCCATCGATTCAACAACTATAGCAACTATGGAGGAAGGAAGTTTTGGAGGAGAGTGAAGAGACCAATCAATGACCAAATTTGGGCAATCACATTCTCCATCTTCGAACGGTGATTTCCCTCACCTTTGATGTAATATTGTGGTGGTGTCACAAACCTTTTATATCGATCTGCACACTCCTTTGTAGCCTATTTGACAAAATCCGTGAAGCACAAGTTTGACACGGTTTAAGGTGGTGGCTTGGTCATCAAGTATCCTCACCCTAATGCAGAAGAAATCATGCAGAGAGGAATACTGAATCCGTTGAATTAAAATCCAAATTTTTTTAGATGGTATGAATATTGATTTCAATGGTTAATGTAATGGAAGAAGTTAATTATGGGTTTTATACACAGAACCAGTTCGAATGATGCAAATCGATTCAATTTCCAATCGATTCTCAGAGCTCTACTGGAGAATGGAATGCGTCTTCAACACTTCCGTCCACGCTATCAATTCAGATATATTGCATCAATCTTTTATCAATTCTGGATCGCACCTTCCGGCAAGCTTGCTTTCAGCTTAGCTTTTCCTTTAATCACTAGTTCTTGTACTACAGTTTTAGCCGGAAAGGATATTTGCTCGACAGAACAAGAGGCTATTTATGACGTTCAATAGATGAATAATTTTTGTATGATTGTTGTTTTGTACTTACATAGATGGAATTTTATTAGCATTGTATTTTGTCTTGCTCAACTTCAAACGGAGAAAACCTGCTCTTCTTTCTAAAGTTATTTACAATAACAGCCATTTTTAGATTGATGGAAGTTAGTCTTTGCTCTCTGTATAAGTCCACATCATATACCACCGTTGTCCATTCAAGTAACACTGTCTCATGTGACTTTAAGTAACGCTGCCTCCATATCACGTTGTGGGTTTCCACCTAACAGTGTCACAGTAAAGGGTCCTCACATTATGGTGTGTTTTTAATTATGATTGCTTCCATACGCCATTAACGAGGAGAAACAAAAAGGATTTATTATTTGGATTTGGCAGCTTGAGCTTGGAAACCAGAGCTTCCTTAATTCAAGATATTTGGTTGATGAAATTTTCTGATGGAGGCTACACAAAATTTTGGAGCTCTACAGGTCGGATTTCTAGTTTGGTATGAAAGTAGGAGGCATGGTTATATATTTCCATCTAGAACACAATCAGGTCCAGAAGTATCCATTTGGTGCTCTGAGCTTTGTATTTCCTTGTCAACAATTGTATTTGGTTGCAACTCCTCAAGCATATGGGCCTCTGAAGTGTTTTCAGGATCATTTCCAACTTCTTTTGTAGTTTCATCAACTGTTTCTGACTTTTCAGCATACATGGCTGCATGTTCAGATTTAATTTCAACTGAAGTGACTACAGTTTCAATATTTTGACAGGAAATACAACAATTGCGAAAATGCCATGAAGATGAAAATAATTTGTTCACATATATCTTTGATATTTCTTGTGAATTTGGATTGAGATAGCTTATTATGAATGGAGTATTAAAGTATATAGAATTTATCACCTTATTCCAAAAGTTGTATGATTTTACCATTCAGCCAATACTTGGTGCAAATTGAAAGAGGAGCCACTTCTAATATCTTTGAAAAAAAAAGGGGTTAAAATAAGTGTATTTAACAGAGTTTGATTTGTTGATAAAATGGGAAGACTTTATGGAGTATTAGAGTTATTGAACACATTAATACATTCTAGTGTCAAAAACATAGTCAACATCAACAAAGATACTCTCTGTGACATTCAGAGCTGCCTGCGTAATGCACAGGAAAAGATCAATTTTTTGCAGCTTGAATCACAGCTACAACAAGAAGAGCTACATCAAAATAGACATCATTCTGAACCTATTTTTGTTCAGAACATTGAGACAACCACCCATCAACAACAAGTCAATAATGTTACAGTTCATTCAAGTAAAGCAGCAGTTGTACATGTAGATGCAGAAACTCAGTCTGCACTTCCCAAGCCCATCATCAGACCTTGGGAACAGCTTGTCCACAACAAGCACAGAACTGGTCTTGGATATGACAAGGACTTGTCCTTTCATATTCCAGACT
>APFE030194211.1:71566-92308 GCA_000404065.3 Pinus taeda | reverse complement strand
GCCTCTCTAAATTATTTGGGTCATATAGTAGGGGGAGGTGAATTGAAAATAGATCCCTCTAAAGTGGCAGTCATCATGAACTGGCCTAAACCCAAGTCTGCTACAGAAGTGAGAAGCTTCTTAGGAGTAGCACAATATTGGAGGAAGTTCATTTCAAATTTTTCCTCAATTGCAGCTCCTTTACATGCTTTGACAGGATTGAACAAGGTGTTTCAGTGGGGAGGCAAACAACCAAAAGCCTTCGACACCTTGAAAGAAAAGATTAGTACAACACCTGTATTAGCACTGCCAGATCTACAAAGACCATTTGAGATCCAAACTGATGCCAATGACTATGCCATGGGAGTAGTGTTGTCACAACACAGTAAACCCATATGTTATCATTCTGAGACTTTTAATCCTGCAGTAGTTAACTGTCCTACATATGATAAAGAATTGTATGCATTAGTTCAGAGTGCGAAAAAGTGGAAACATTATTAATGGGCAAAGAAACAGTAATACATATTGATCATCAACCACTTCAATATCTACACTCCCAAACTAAATTGTAGCAATCAAGACATTACAGATGGATGGTTTTCTACAACAGTTTCATTTAGTCATCAGATATAAAAAGAGCATACATAACAAGGTTGCAGACATGTTATCTAGACCCATTATAAATGCATCTACCATACTTAAGCATAATTTTGTGCTGCATAAAAGCTACATAGAACAGTATGCTCAGGATATGGACTTTAAAGATGTATATGCAACTTTGAGTCAAGGCAAAAGAGTAGAAGAATTGGACTATCATGTGAAGTACCGACTCTTATATCATTGTGGGAAACTCTGCATTCCAAAAACTGAGAGAGAAAAGATAATTAGGGAAGCACACACTTCTCTGATATAAGGTCACTTTAGGGTAAGTAAAACGGTTGCACAGCTGCAAAGGTTCTTGTATTGGCCAAAAATGAACGAGACAGTTTCTAGATATGTAAAGGGGTGTGCCATGTGTGCTAAAAGCAAGCCTAGCAATAGAAAACTAGGCTTGTACACTCCCTTGCCAGTTCCTTCTCACCCTTGGGAGAGAATTTCCATTGATTTCGTTGGAGGATTGCCTAAATCTAGGAAAGGTCATGATTATCTATATGTTGTTGTGGATAGGTTCAACAAAATGTGCATTTTTATGCCCTGTAGTAAACATATTACAGCTGAACAAACTGCAAAATTATTCTTTGAACATGTATGGGTTCATTTTGGTTTACCCACTTCGTTTGTATCTGATCGAGACACCCGATTTGTGGGGAATTTTTGGTCCACTCTGTGGGAACTAATGGACACCAAATTAAAGAAAAGCACAACTTTTCATCCACAAACAGATGGCCAGACAGAAGTAGTTAATAGGACAGTGATCCAGTTACTGAGAGGATATTGCAGCAAACATCCTAAGTTTTGGGATGAGAACTTGTGCTATGTGCAACATGCTTACAACAGAGCCAAACACTCTTCTACACAGAGATCTCCTTTTGAGACCTGTTTTGGTCTCATACCAAGGTCTCCTTTGGATTTTGTCTTTGGTAAAGATACCATGGTTGACAAACATAGTGATGTGGACAAGGCAACTAGGTTCATTGAACAGATCCAGGAGATCCACCAGGCAGTACAGGAACAGCTGGAAAGAAGCCAGGCCAAGTAAAAGGCTAGGCATGATAAGCATTGGATGGAGCATAGTTTTCATGTTGGAGACCAAGTCTGGCTGTATATCAACAAGGACAGAATGCAATGTGAAGGTAAAAAGCTAAAACCTATCAGGTATGGACCCTTTAGGATACTTGAGAAAATCAGTGAAAATGCCTTTTGCCTTGATTTGCCATCTTACATGCACATATACTCAGTCATGAACGCAGATTGTTTGAGGTTGTTTGAACCTTCAATGATTGAGGACCCTGAAGAGCAGAGTCAATTACCTTCAGTTGATGACCTGCTACCTGAATACCTTAATGAGTTACAGGAAGACACAGTGCTGGACAGGAAGGTGAGGATGACACGTAGTGGACAGGCGGAAAACCTTAGGATTAGGCTTAAAGGTTTGAAGTCGAGCAGTGCGAAGTGGATTGAAATTGGACAAGTGAGACAACATTTTCCTCACTTAGTCGATGCTTGAAGAAAAACCAACTTTTGGTGGTCCAAAAGCTTTTTCAGTAGGGAGGTCGTGATCCAAATCGGATCCATAAAAGACTGTCAAGAACTTTGACTGTATCGAGTTAAGCAAATCTTTAATGAAATCCAAAACGACATCAAAAACGCCCTGAACCAGTGGCCACCGCAACTGGCATAGAACGACGAGGACCTCGGTCAAAGCACGTTGACCGAGGCCCATGGAGACTGCGCAGGAGGTCAAAACAGCCCCTGGGAGCCCTAGATTGGAAAAAGGACATTAATCATGCATCATTGGGCAAACAGGGCCGAAATGGGGGAGCCTTAAGCACTCGGTCACGTTGGGAGCTAGAGAACCACGGGTGGAGAAAGAAAAAGCACTAAAACACAAAGGCGGTACCCACGCCTTAGAAAAAGGCGGTTTGATCGGGGTGCCCTTGAACGGTAAGAGATTTTGGATAGGAGCGGAGCGATCCCACTCAGCAATCGACGCGTGGCAGCGGAGGTGAGAGAAAAACCGCTATTATCACGCACTAACGGTCGAGCAAGTCAACCGTGCTCGATGTGTGTATGACGTTGGATCTGGAGGAGCCCAGATCGGATGACTGAGATTGCGCCTAAAGGAAAGAAGCGAAATCGATAGGGAAATAAGCTGCGATTTAAAAGGATTTGGAATCCATTGACCGCCACGGTGGAGAAAGAGCGTATCCACAACATAACCGGAGGAATGAACCGACGAAGCATGATGGAACCAATTAGATGGGGACACGTGGCACTCCCTGAGCATTCATGCTGACGCCGAATAGGGAACTCCAAGCACAGCTGCAGACAGCGAATTGGTGCAGGTGGGAGAGGAACCAAACATGCACAGGGATCGAATGGTTAAAGCCATGGATGGAGATAGTCGAATTAAGTTGGAGGATTTGGAGAGGAGTCCAAGTGACCAAGAAAGACAGTGAACAGTGAACTCTAAGAGGAGGACTAAACACAGAGAGTAGTAAAGCCAAGCAGAAGAGACAGAGGGCCGAGCTGACCATAGGTAGCATCGAGCACCAGAGAGCTTGAAGATTCAAGCCTTCCCATAGAGGAATCTATCTGGATTAAGCATCACAGTTGGCTCTTTCCACTGTAGACCAAAGGTCACAGAGCTGGAAGGAAGAGAAAGGGTCTGTGAACTCTGAGTGGCTTGGGGAATCCAAGAACCACCCTACCAAGCACAATCTGCTATCAGGGGAACTCATATTGAGTCCCTGCATTGTAAATTCTTTGTTGTAAGACACAATAAAACCAGGCCACTACTGAAGCTGGACCGGAGACGTAGCCCTGGAGAATAGGGTGAACTCCTTATTAAAAACTATTTGTGTCTAGTATTGCTTGCTGTATTTCTCTGCTGTCTTTCCATTTAAAATTTCTGTGTATTAGCATTCTGATCGATTCGTTGTTTCAATAACACAGAACACACACCAGAACATGAGTCTGTAATACCTTTTGTTTAAGAAATCTTCAACTGAGGTCACTCACAGGGTGATTATCAGATCACATACAGACTGCTCTTTGGCCAAGGTGCGATGCATCTCACCTATTACACACGGGGGGTGAGATGCATAGTGAAAAGGCCTTCTGTAGGGTGCGATGGATAAGAGTAGACAAATGGCAGAGGCAGTTGGCCAAGTAGAAACCTAGAGAATATTCTAGAAACTACTCATATGACACTTGCCTCTCTGTATTCACCTAGGGATGAGTAAGAGATCATGAAATCTCCAAGTGGAACCAAGAACTATTAGTGAAATGACACTAATCAAAAACCCAGAAGCTGACTCAACCCCTGCAAATATCTATATATGGATCCCTCATCCTAGAGATCTAGGGGCTGGAATTTTGTAATCTGTAAGGAAGTGTTGTTGGTTTCTCTTTGAGACATTGTATTGTTGGGTGATCTTGATTTTCATGTGGTGAAGAGGGTTTTCATGCTAGGAGGATGATGTTGGATTAGACAACTGGGTTGTAATCCTCTCTTCTACTTCTATCAATAAAGTTATTTGAGTTTTCCTCCATATACTTGTGTATCTATGAATCTTGTCTTTGTGTATACAATTGTATGGCTAATGTACTTCTAATTCTACATTGTTTATGGTATCATAGATCTCTATGCTTTGATGGTTTCTTGTTGCTTTGCCTCTACAGGTGTTGTTTGAAGCGGGACAAGTGAGAAAGGAGTGGCAAGCTCTATCAAAGGAGAGAGGAAACAAGCAAGGAGCCAAGTGAAATATTAAGGTTGGTGCTCTCTGCTTCTCTCTTATCTATCTTCCATAAAGGAAAACACAAGTTACTTTGAATTGTTTTTTTCTAAGATAGCTACCCATCTTAGTGGGACTAGCAGATTTGAATAGACACTAGTTTTCCTGGAAACAAAATGGAGACTACGTTGGGGATTGAATAGTTTGTTTGTTTGTTACTGTTGTTTGCTTTATAAACTATAAACAATGCTTGAAGTTAAGCCAGCTAGCCTTCGATCTGCTTTTGCTATGCAACTGCAAAGTAGATCAACGCTGCTTCAGTCAATCTCCAGGTTGGTTTATGAATTGAACATCTGACTTTCAAACATCCTAAGTGCCCTGATGGTAGCTCAATAACCTCATAATATCATACCTCTATACCTTGTATTTACTATCCATCATAAGCTTGGCCTAAATCACTGAACTTAGCTGCAAATTGTGAGTGAAAACCAAGCTCAGTCTCATCCCTGGTCCATTGCACTGTCTCTCATTGGTAGCCTGGATGCATTGCACCTCCCGTGTGCTGCAGGTGAGATGCATCCCTGTTTCCCTTAAGGACAGGTGCGATGATTGAATGAGACTGTTTCCCTCTCTGGAATTTGGTTTTTTCTTCATTGTTTTCAGCTCTATTCAGTAGTTTTGCTGCTTATGATCAATATATCATTGTTGAAGCCTTCTTCATTTACATTATTCAACCTTCATTGATTAGTAATTTTGAATGTTTTTATGTATTTTTCATCATTTAGAGTCTTTCTTTGCAAAAAGTAGCTTAATCGAAATGTCATCTTTTGATTCCAAAGTGTTGTAACTGTCGTTTTGAGTCAAGAAAAAGAGTGTCATAAAGTCTTCCTCTTTTAGATAGTCGATTGTACTTTTGCCATCGTATTTTATTTGAATTGTTAATATTTGAAGTGTCGAAAATAGTTTTCCATTCGAAGTAGAAAGTGTCATCTTAGTCTTCCTTTCGTTTTGAAAAGAAATTGTTAAAGTGTCACTTTGAAGAAAATAGTTTAGATCTGTACTTAGTTTCCTTTTTGGCATTCACACATTAAGGAAGCAGAAAAACAAATACATGCATGTGTATTTGCATTTAGACTACATGAGGAAAATGATTTAGGAAAAGTGCATTTAGTGTGTGCTCTCTGCTCTTTGTTGAAAGAATCATACTTTTCTTTCCTTAATAGCTAGGATTTTCATTGCTAAAAGAAAACAAACGACTGTTTATCATTTTAGATTGCATATTTAGATATTTTACATCTACATCATGTGGTGAACCTTGAAAGTCAAACTTCTAAGAAAGATCAACTTTAAAATAAACCTCAATGAATATAAAAACGCTTTGGAACCTAACGCACAACATCTAGAAGTCCAGGTTACAGACGTATTCTAACGTCATAAAGCCTGGTAACTATTGTTTTCATCGAAGGTTGGGTGATTCGTCCTCTTTGATACGACAAGTGCCAGTACGGACTTGTGCTCCCCGTATCGTCGAGTATATATTGGGAGAACACAATAGGCTGATATCCTTTATCCTTAGGAAGTTGTGTCTACCGCCCTATCGATCGCAATGCTTTGAACATAGCATTCAGGAAGATTGACTGCCATACGTAAAGTCCTTGGTAATTTCTTTTTAATTTACCACCAAGGTGTATATTGCAGTTTTGCAATTGGTTTGGTAATCCCTCTATCTAGACTTCCAGAGTAGTCACTTTCGTTCCTTTTCCACTCCCTAAAAGAAAAGGTCCATCTGAGCACTTGTCACTTTAGGCTTATTAAAAATCGAAGGTGACTAAGGTCATCTTTAGCTTTTTCTTGACTCTTAAAAATTGAAAAAGCAAGTGGTGTCAAAGCATCATAAAATTCATTTAATTCAGAATAACATTTTTCCCCTTTTAATTTTGAGTTGATCAAGTAATCCACAATCGTGGAAGAAAGTCAATCAAAACCCCGTCATTCATGGAGACTAATGAGTCAACCATCTTTGACTTCAGAAATGAAACCATTCTAGGCAAAACGATCTCGTTTAACTAGGTAGAAATCTCTTGGTTTATTTGAAACTTGTGTTTCAACATCATCAGAGACTCTAGTTACTCCAATTATTTCTGGTACCCCTGCCTTTACAGAAAAAGTTCCGCAGTTACAAGAGGACATTAGAATTGATCCTAGTGTAATGGTAAACACTTCTATCCCTGAACCAGCTCCCACTAGGGCTGATTCAGAAGGTGTCACCCCTCCAGTATCTATCTTTGTAGAAACTGTACCTTCTTCAACACCGGAAATATTTTACGGACCTGACGGTTTCCCTCTTCCACCTAGACTGATTTCTATAGAAGAGATTGTAGAGGATCTTCCATGTAGTACCCCATCTTATTTTGGAACTAGGACCAATCTACATCCTTCTACTATAGAAGTTAGTTCTTTTGATCACCCTTCATCGCAGTTCCTGTCGAATCGCTAGGAAATATTTTGGATAGAATGAATATGTCTAAACAGCTATCAAAATCTAGGACTGTATCATTTGATACAACCGCAACAGAGCCTCCTGCTTCTACTCCGATAATGTTCACTGGCATACCATCTGTCCCAACTAGTTCTCAACCACTAGATGGAGTCCACCCAGGGACTGTTTCGACAACATGGTCTGTTCCTATTTGTTCATCTGGAATCTTATTTGGAATTTATTATGTTGAGTCTCAACAAATTGATCCTTCGCATCAGTATCAATTTGGGCAGTCCAGTCTCCAAAGACCAATATACCCTTTGAACATTGGATTGCCGCCATATGGGGGGTAGTATGCCTTTTAATTATTCCCTCCGAGAGAACAACCATATGAGAATTCACAACAAAATTCAGGTCAAACTAGAATTCCATCCAGTGGTTGGGTACTGATACTGCCTCAACAACCAAGAGTTGCGTATTCAATGAAACAAAATCAACCTGTGTCGAACATTCCTAATACACTTTCTATTGTGATGGTGTCGCAAGTACAAGCGTTGCCTGTTGTATGTCAACCTCAAGTCTCTCAGGTCGTAATACAACAACGTCTTATTTCCACGACTCAATCACAACTGCAGATTAGTGGCTCATTAACTGGAGTGACTCAAGCTCAAACAGGTACTGTCACCCCTCATCATGGTCAAACATCCAGTATTGGATAACAGCAAATGGTCCAACAACCATGGCTGGTACAATACCAACAACCACAATTCCAGCAAGCTTACCGAGGACTTGAGCAACAAAGCTTTGTAGGTAACGGGCAACAGTATGTTCAAAATGGTTATCGATAATAATATTATAATGGTTATACCCATCAACCTTATCAAAGTTATCAAATCAAATATAGTATGTTGGTATGCAAAGACCCACTACTTAGGCAATCTCATCTTATCCTGGGTATGCTTCACCAAACCTGAATCAACAGTTGCCTTTCGTAGCAACTTTAGAATTACCAGATTTGAACCAACTAACAAATGATCCAATTGCTTACACCCCTTGGTGGCTAGAGATTCCTCATAAACGTCTGCCAGATATTCCTAAATTCAATGGAAATCCAGGTGAATATCCTTCGAATCATGTAATGACCTTTCATTTGTGGTGTTCATCCAACACCCTCAATGATGATTCAATCAGGCTTCACCTTTTTCAGCAAATGCTAACTGGTCCGGCAGCAAAATGGTACATCGAATTGCCTAGAGCATCATTCGATAACTTCAACACCCTTGCCACTACCTTTTTAACCCATTTTCAGTTGCCCATAAGGTACGAAACAGGAATGAAGCTCCTTACCAATTTTAAATATACAACAACCACTCACATATCTGATCATATTCATGAGTGGCGACGTCGTCGTTGAATGGTAGAGATGTATGTTCCTGATCATCTTCTAGCTAAATGGTTTATTAAGTCATTGTTACCTTCTATTACAGAAGATGTGGCCATGGGATGAGTCGTCATTGAAGAGCAAGTCATTGCTCGTGCATAATATCTAGACTTGATCTATACTTAGTCTGGCATGCTCTATGACAAAATTCTTGATGCTCCTAGACTAGAATTTTCCATTCCTCCTCCTCCTAAATCAAACAGGGACTCTCATGCCAACGACGACGTGATTGGCACCACATGTACGTAAACCACAAAGGCCCCATCTAGTAAGGCCCTTGCAGTTTCCAGTAAAAAATCAAATGACAAATTTCCTACCTCGGAGGTTAATGTCGTGTCATCAGACAAAGGCAAAGAACTGAAGCAACCAGGGGGAAAGAAGAAAGGAAAAGAAAAAGAAGAAACAGGAAGAATCGACTTCTGGAAAATCTTCTAGAAACCCTGCTGGGCAAAATAAACCTACTCAGCCATGTTTCATATGTGATGGGGACCATTGTACGAAAGATTGACCGCATCGAGCTGAGGTCACAAATTTCTTCAGGAAATCAAGTACCTCGGCAATATTGACTGATCTATTTCCAAACCCATAAACTAATCCGGTTGCTATCGATAATGCTTCCCCATCCCAAGTGCTTATGTTTTCCATTTCAAAACAACAAAATGATGCCTTGATATCGACAAGGAATAAAGATTATGGGAATCCACAAATATCAAACAACAAGGCTAAAGTTCAACCTATCCATAGATGTCGAACAACAAGGCTACCAATCAACCTAGTAGTTCGACAACAACTTCATCAGAAGTTGTGCCACCCATCATTCCTGAGCTAACAATAAAGCCACCAAAGGGAGTAGTACATAAATCGACATTTAATCCTCGTTCTCGAGCAGCACAAAATTATAATATAGTAGAGGATCTAACCCAATCTCCATCTGCTATGTCGACACTTGAAGTACTACAGAATTGCCCCTCCCAAAAGCAGGCTCTATTATTAGCAATAGGTAGGATTGACCCAACAGATTCCAACCTTGTGGCCTTTAACCATAAAAGATACAAACCTCTGTTACCAAATCAACTGGATTTCCTCATATAGGTAAAATCCCTCAACAAAACTGTTCATCGAGCAATCATTGATGAGGGGGCATCTACCTGTATAATGTCAATGAGTTGCTAGAAAACTTTAGGCTCACCACCCTTGTTGAGATCATGAATGACATTAAAAACATTCAATGGATGAACATACACGCTGTATGGGATTTTAAGTAACTTGCAAGTTGAACTGGGAGGCAAGACAATAGAAATTGAAGTCGAAGTTATCGATGGAAACCTTGACTACAATATCTTACTGGGCAAGCCTTGGATTTATGCTATGGCTGCTGTTGTGTCAACATATTTTAAAAAGATTGCATTTCCCTTCCAAGGTGGAATTACAATCTTTGACTAACTAACCTTGTTGCCTAACAGTTCACAAGCTACGGGAAGAATTCCAATGATCCATGGAAGCTCTCAATTGCTTCAAAATGTTAGAGTAGGACTCCTAAAAGACCGTTCCTTGATGGGTACTTTTGCCCTCCCGCCACCGAGTAATCTGGCGGAAGTGGCCATGGTGGAAACCTGTAACATCGTATCTTCTACATCAACAAAGATTAAGAAGATTTCTGAACATTTTTTTAGCATGGATCATTGCTAGGTGTTGCCTCCAAGCCCCATAGAAATTTTGTAGCAATCTATTTTCTTGGCCTGGGCAGTAAACCCAAATCAACACTCATCAAGTGTTTGGATAGATAGGTTTCTAAAATATGGCACCTCTTCAGATCCTTGGTCACATATACATTCTATAGACGAAGGAATCATTCAATCAATGATGATAGAAGAGGCACCATGGGAATATAACCACCATCATTCCCATCTTCAAGATAACAATGAAGATTACTCCAGCAACCCTAATCATCCTTCAGCTTTTGATTTTATATCAAATACTGTAAATACGGTGGATTGCGAGCAAAATCTGTCCAATATTGAAGAAACTATCACCATAAATATCTCAACCAAACCTAATGTTGGAGAGAATATTCATGTTGGCAAATCTTGTTCTTCTTCAGAACTGGAAATATATTGCTCTCTCTTTCGCGAATTTAGAGATGTCTTTGCATAGTCATATGAAAAAATGCTAGGCATTGACTCGAGCATAGTTGAACATGAAATAAATATGTATCCGATGTCAAACCAGTACGACAACGACTTCGACAAGTTCACCCGAAGAAAGCCGCTGCCATCAAGGCAGAAGTTGAAAAACTTTTACATGTTGGTTTCATTTACCCCGTTCCTCTAACTGATTGGGTATTGAATATTGTTCCTATCATGAAAAATCAAGGAACAATTAGAGTGTGCGTCGATTACAGGGATGTAAATCAAGCTTGTCCAAATAACAACTACCCTACACCCTTCATCGACCAGATAATTGATGAAAGTGCTAGATGAAAAATCTTTTCATTCATGGATGGATTTTCCGGATACAATCAAATAAACATCTGGCCATAGGACTAGTCAAAGACTGCATTTATATGTCCATGGGGCACATTCGTGTACTATAAACTACCTTTGAGTTTAAGGAACTCAGGGGAAATTTTTCAGAGGGCAATGAATTACGCCTTCCATGACATCAAACACATCATTCAACCGTATCTCGAAGATCTACTGGCTCATTCGTGAAAGAGGACTAATCATCCGTAGCATTTGAGAGCTATATTTCTACGTTGTCGACACTACAAAATACGACTCAATCCACACGTGTGTGTTTTGTGTCGGTTCTGGTGGTTTCCTTGGTTTCGTAGTTTCAAAGGATGGGATTCGACTCAACCCATGTAAGGTTCAAGAAATCATCGATATGCCTCCACCTTCAAATTTACTTCAGATTTAGAAACTCCAAGGGAAAGCAAACTTTCTAAGGAGGTTCATTCCAAATTACGCCGAACTTGCTAAAGGTTATACGCTTATTTTGAAAAAAGAAGTGCCCTTCAACTGGGATCAGGTTGCGCAATGTAGGTTTTAACCCCGTACAGAAATTACCTGCATATGAATTCTAAATCACAGGAAAAATAAAAATGTGAGAGCATAACACATAAAACACATATATACAGAGATTTCCCACTCGATCTCAAAACCGAGACTACCAGCTTGATTTTTCATTATGTTCCTTTCAATGTTACAATACATATTTATACATGCCGAAGCATCCAATACCATGGACCGAAAAACCATCACGTACAATACCGTGGACCAAAAAAAACCATCGATCCAATACCATGGACCGAAAACCATTGCGTCCAAAAAAACATGTGCAAAAATCATGCACAAAACCATAGGTGGGTCCGCCCAACCTAACATAGGGTCCAAAACCAAAATTTTCCGGGGCACTGGACCCCATAAAGTGGGGTTACGGGTACCCCTCAAACCCCCTGTTAACTATGTGGAAAGAATATAACACAACCCAACACGCAAGCTTCCTTTGATGCTTTAAAAGAATCCCTAATAAAAGCACCATTAATGTACGCTCTTGACTATCAAAATGACTTTAACTTGTATCTAGTTGCAGCAGATACAACCATCACAATGGTTTTAGTACAAGAAGATAATGGAATTGAACATCCAATCTATTATTTAAGTCGAAACTTAAATGATATAGAAAGCAAGTACTCCTATTTTGAAAAGCTAGCTCTTGCAGTTGTTCAAGCAGTATAGAGATTTCGACACTATATCGTCTTTCGCAAAACTACCATTTTGTCTGGTTGCAACCCGATGACTTACATCCTGTTGCGTCAATTACTAGGGGGAAAATATTCAAAATGTATAACCATTTTGCAAGAGTTTGATTTGGAATTCATAAAATCCAAATCAAGGAAATCTCTAGTTTTCACAGAGTTACTATGCGACCTCCCATCATCGTCCAACAATTCAACATCCAAAGCATCAATTGTGGATGAATATTTGTTTCTGATATCATCAAGTGATCCATGGTATGGAGATATACTAATCTATCTCCAAACCCAAACATATAGGCCTAATACCTCTCGCTCCGAACAATGATGTACTCGATACCAAGCAAAAGACTACATGATTTTTGGTGGACACTTTACCATCGAGGTATCGATACAGTTCTACGAAGGTGCCTCATGTGTGAGGAGGCTGAAAAAGTCCTGAATGATTATCATTCAGGCGCGTGTGGGGGGCATCAATCTGGTTATGCTATGGCAGAAAAGATCTTACGAGCAGGTTACTTCTGGCCTACTATATTCAAAGATTAAATAATCGCAGTCAGAAGTTGCCATGCTTGTCAGATCTTCGACCGCAAAACCGGACTACCACTCGTACCCTTGCATCCAGTAGTTTCTGTTGGGCCATTAACCAAATGGGGCATAGTGTTCATGACATGTAACCCCACCTCGGCCGGGGGGCTTGGGTATGTCATAGTCGCAGTTGACTATTTTACAAAATGGGTTGAGGTGATGCCTACATTAAGCAACAACGACGAAACGACAGCTCTTTTCTTTTTCAATCATGTAGTCTCTAGATTTGGTGTTCGACACGCTATAGTCACAGATCACTGATTGCATTTTCGCAATCACATGGTTGAATTAGCTGCCAAATTAGGACTATCCCATGGTAGTTCTACTCCATATTATCTGCAAGCCAACAGACAAGTTGAAGCCATCAACAAGGTCCTAAATCACATGCTGCAAAGGATGATTGGAGACCACAAACATAATTGCCACTTAATCCTGTACTTAGATTTATGGGCATATAGGACATCGGTGAGAAATGCAATCGGATTTACACCCTTTCAGCTGGTGTATGGCCTGGAAGCGGTCTTACCGATTCAGTGTGAAATTTCATCTCTCAAGCTTGCAATCGATCTACTTCCCGAAACTCAGAGGAAGAGGCTTGTTTCTTGGAACTAATTCAATTGGATGAAACCCATCATGATGTCGCTTTGGCTAACAAAGCTCATAAGAAATGTGTCAAGGTGCAATTTGACAAAAATGTCAAACTCCATGTCTTCTCAGAAGGTGACTTGGTCTTGCTATACAATCAGGAATCCGATAAGTTGGGAGTGGGTAAGTTTGAACCATTGTGGATGGGCCCCTACATTTCTAAAAGAGTATTGGCAAAAGGAGCCTATGAGCTAGTAGATTATGATGGGATTCCTCTGTCGCAACCCTAGAACGGGTTGTATCTTAAGCGTTACTATGCTTGATTAAGTGTGGTAATCTCTTTATATGCTTTTGTTACATTTTTGTTTTCATCAAGAGTTATCATTCTGATTAGGTAATCCACTTTGCATTTGTTGCAGATGTTGGACCTGTTGGAATCATTCATTGGATATGCCAACGGAGCTAGTCGTAGTACGCAAAACCTATCTTCTATAGCCTGGTCCATTTTTGATCCAAGCAGCGAGTTAGTGAGTTTCAGAGGGATATGTATTGGTCGATCGACGAACAACATCATTGAGTACAACGCATTGATAGAGCTTCTCTCTAATGCCATCGCACATGGCATATGCCGACTTGTTGTTAGGCTAGACTCACAACTCATCATCCTACAGCTTACTGGCATCTATTCCGTTCGGAATCCAGCTATCTATCGTATGTTCCTAAGGGTCTAGATTTTAGAAAGGCAGTTTGATTCTATTCAGTATCAACACATTTCCATAAACTTAAACACATTAACTGATTCATTAGCAAATTATGTGTTAGATAGACATTTGCAGCATTTATAAAGGAAAACGCATTTCAATTAACATTTGCATTAGGATCACATAACTTAACCAAAATAAAGCTCCAAAAATGAAAATCATATATAACTGTTTATAGTTTTTACAAAATTTTCTGTGTACAGGACAAAATTGGTCACATGACCCAAAAACTCAAAAAAGCAGAAAAACACCCTAGACTAATGGTGCTGGTGATAACAAGTCACTGCCTGTACGATCATATGTAAGAGCCTAGTCCATCGACTCGACACGCCAGTGGTATAACATTGTAATCTCAAAGATAACTCGTCGGTCCTCACATCTTGAATACCAAGGGTGAGACCCTCGATTTGATCCTACAATACTGCAAGGGTCTCCACTATGTCCAGATCATGAAGGAAAACCCTCGCTATAGCCTCTCTTACTGGAACAATAGCTACTACCCTTGGGCACGCTGCTGATCGCACTGGCCCAACATTTGCACAAATTTATGAGTTTGATAACATTTGAAAAAACACAAGTACATTATCAAAGCAATAAACAAAGATATGGTTAGATCATTTTACCCATGACACTCCACTGCTCACCAGCTGGTAGCACCAAATCTGGGTCGCCTCCGAAATCCATCCCAACATATGGATACTCGGTGAAGACCATCTCCTGATGGTTGAACCACTCAAAGAAGTCATCAAAGAATGAAATTTGTGACTGGCCAACATGTCTGGCCATGAGGTCAACCCATCTCTACATCCGTGGTTCCCTCGGTGCTGGAAATCCTAGTGAAATGTACTTGGCTGCATCAGTGGAATCCTCTCCAAGGCGAAATCAGTCAGAATGGAACCATAACTGAAGTTCTTGGATCTTCCATTCTTCACAGTGGAAATCTATTATTTTATAACTGGAAGTACTGCCTCACACCAGTTGAATACCTTTGGTTCTAGGCATTCTAAAGCATACTGCATATACGATCTGTTGGCCAACTGAAGTGCCACACTACCAGCCAATATAGCAAAGGTGAATAAAATAGTCCTCTAAGGACTGGTCAGTGACATCTCGAATACTGATCTTCCCATCCCTGCTCGGCTAAGATCCATCTCTACAAAACTAGTGAATATAATCCCTCACGGATTCACCCCCACGGGCAGATCTTGACAGTGAGAGAGGGGCACCACGCCTCGATAACCCAGTCAAAAAGTAGATATCCTCAACTGTCAAAGGAATGGATTTTCCCCTAATCTGGAACACCTAGTTGGTCGGATCCCATGCATCGAGAAGATATTTCAACAAATTGATTTGTTGCCTCATGCTGGATATGCGGAAGAATTTGAGAAAGCAACAGTTTCGCAATGCAGTAACCGTACTCGAATCATGTAAGGCAATTGTGTCCTCTTCTTCATGCTCACATTCACAACATGTAACGACCATCTTGATCCGATGAATCTTTAAAACACAAATGAGAGATGAATTAGGATCCTGATTTGGGAAAAAAAAAGGCAAACATTTCATGAGAAAACACTGCATAAACTTTCCCTCCTGCGACCATCGCACCTTGGTTGTGTACAGGGTGGGATGCATACTAACTCGACAATGGCTAGCTCAGTATGCATCGCACTTTTCGATGCATACTAGGTGCGATGGGGAGAGAAAAAATTGTACAAACCCTTGAAGCCCAGAAGAATAGGAAAAATTGTTCAGAATCAGAAAAGGAAGGAATGCAATTGAAGAGCTCAGGGTTAGCTCCTACCTGGTCTTAACGGCGCGAAGAATAGTCCACCGGATCTCCCGAAATCAGCTGGTGAAATTTGAGGAGGGAAATACCTCCAGAGCTCCAACAATCCCAAATTTGAATGAAATGGTAAAAATGAGAACTAAAACTACTTTTATGTTACTATTCACATAATTCAAGTAATATGTTAGTTTTTAACTCATTTTTCAAGCATGTATTCACATTTCTAATCAATTTGAAGGATTAATTGAATAGGTTGTGCGACCGTTGAAAGAATATAATGTTAATGGTAAATTGAACATCTCTGACTATTATCAATGAGCAATGTTTCCGCAAAGTTCAAGCTTGTTAAAAAATAAACCTAGCACTGAGCATAGTTTTTAAAGATTCAAGCTCATTAAAAAATGAATCCACCCTTGGTAAATAACCTTTGTGATTACATTGTTATCAGCCTTTTGAGACTTGGTTGTGTTATTACCATCACCTCCACTCTTTTAGCTGATCATACACCTCCACTTGATTGTTTACCTTTTTGAGGAACAGCTACAACGAGTGATTCTGTTAGCCACCCTCTTTACACTGTCGTGCTTGAGAAGTTCCAAGCTTACCTGGAGCCAGTTGCTACCCAAAAACATCACTCGTTCCTCAAAAATGAGTTCCTTTTAATCTCTTTTTAGACTCGTAAAATATGAAAATATTGCCGAGCTACTGGCCTTTCCAGCTCATTAAAGTAAAGGGAAGCGCCATCCCTCCTCTACATTTTAATCTTTTTGGACCTGAGGGATCATTACACAAAAAGGTTGAGTGCTTGTCTTTTTCGGCCCGCTAAAACTATTGAAAAGTCATCCCTTTTGTATTATTTTATACTTTTTCAGACTTAAGGGATTATACCACAAAAAATGACTGCTGGAGTTTCCTTTTCATCCCTTTTCAAACTCTCTAAACATGAAAAGGACCGAGTTATCTATGTTTTTAAACTTGTTAAAACAATAGCGACAAACTTGTCCACTCGGACAAGAGCGAGTTTCATTGTCGGTAGGCTCGCTAAAATATAGTGACAGGTTTGCTCGAAGGGAAAATTATAGAACAAGCATATGTTATCCTCCTCAAGTTTGACAAAATTAAAGAGGTATTGGTTAGCAATGATTGGGGAAAAAGGGTTGAAAGCTTGAAGAACTTCATTGGTAGCAGGTCGCTCTTGAACATGACACTTTCACTCCATCACCATGATTGAGTCGGGTTGGATTATTCCGTTCATCGGTCACATCACCATTGGTCCTCCGTACCATCCGTTCTTGGGGTTAATGCTACCAATCCATTCCAGTGTCGCCGATATGTTCAAGAGAAGTCACTTAGAGAATTCACCAACCCAGCTAATGCCTCATCCACTTCAATACCTTAACTCTCCATTTTTCATGACTGTCATTCCTGAACCTTGTATCATCAGATCATTTTCACCTCCACAAAATCATTTTCTTTGTTTCGTGTCATAGATGTGGGATTCATTAAGGCCCTCCTACGACGGGTCACTTCTTGTCGACATCAGCTCATTATCCAAGAGGTTGACTTAGGAACAACCCTTTCAGTACTTTGAAGCTTGCATGCCTCAATGGAAAGTTTCTCACTTCTGGCGATAGGTTTACATTAATGGCCTTTGACCGAAAGATTTTGCGTGGTGTTCGACATCGACTCATATATTCACACCATGTGAATTGTACTGTAGTACCTTGATGGTCATTATCATTATCGGTGATTCCTCTCGCGCCTGTTAACAGCTTACATCATTGGCTGGTAATCGGATGCTGTCTTTCCATGTTCGACTTCAGAACATCTTTTCGCGTGGATCGACTTGTGCATCAGGTGAAGATTGAATGAGTTTGAAGACCCTGGATCTAGTTTCATTCATTGGGGTTGTGATATATTCAAGAAAATAGAGACATCAAATGTACTTCATAGCTGCATAGATGATCATCCAAGCTAAGGGATGATGGCTCTACAAGAATCACCAGTCTGCAACAGCAGACGATTTTCTATCCTATGTACATGAAAATGAATTTATAAAGCTGAGCATGGGAATGCCCGCCTCAGCTAGATCATGAAAATAACATGAAGATAATGTATTGTATTGTATATTATTACAGGTCACCTTCCAGTTCAAAAAACCTCGGATCCTCATGATAAAGCATTTCACCCAATATCAGAAGATTTACGACCTCATGCTTTATGGGGAAACTGTTATAGACATATTTAGGCACTAGAACCCAAATCACATATGTTGATAAACCAAGGGCTCTTAAACCCCTAAAAGTGTTGTTTCATACCTTAAAGGATCAAGGTCAACTGATTACATCATTTCTCAAAAGTTCCACCTGAAAAACTACTCAGAACTACTCAAAATTGACCCATACAGACTAATCTTTGGCCAGGGTGCGATGCATCTCACCTATTACACACGGGGGGTGCAATGCATACTTCAAAGGCCTTCTGTAGGGCGTGATGGGCAAGAGCAGACAAATGGTAAAGGCAGTTGGCTAAGTGGAAACCCAGAGAATCTTCTAGAAACTGTTCATATGTCTCTGAATTCGCCTAAGTATGAGTAAGAGATCATGAAATCTCCAAGTGGAACCAGGAACTATAAGTGAAATGACACTAATGAAAAACCCAAAAGCTGACTCACCCCTCTGCAAATATCTATATATGGATACCTCATCCTAGAGATCCAGGGGTTGGAATTTTGTAATCTGTAAGGAAGTGATGTTGGTTTCTCTTCGAGACATTGTATTGTTGGGTGATCTTGCTTTTCATGAGGTGAAGAGGGCTTTCATGCTGGGAGGATGATGCTAGATTAGACAGCTGGGTTGTAATCCTCTCTTCCACTTCTATCAATAAAGTTATTTGAGTTTTCCTCCATATACTTATGTATCTCCGAATCTTGTATTTGTGTACACAATTGTATGGTTAATGTACTTCTGATTCTACATTGTTTATGGTATCATAGATCTCTATGCTTTGATGGTTTCTTGTTGCCTTGCCTCTACAGGTGTTATTTGAAGCGGGACAAGTGAGAAAGGAGTGACAAGCTCTATCAAAGGAGAGAGGAAACAAGCAAGGAGCCAAGTGAAAGATTCAGGTTGGTGCTCTCTGCTTCTCCCTTATCTATCTTCCATAAAGGAAAACACAAGTTACTTTGAATTGTTTGTTTCTAAGATAGCTACCCGTCTTAGTGGGACTAGCAGATCTGAATAGACACTAGTTTTCCCAGAAATGCTACATATTCAAAAGAAACATGTTTATCTTTGTTAGATTCACCCACCGTATGGATTCTTTGTTGATCCCCTATATGTACCATTGCAGTGTCATGGATTGTTGATCTTTGCTTCATTCTCTTTTCATGTTCAGACTCTAAATGGAAGTCGTTGATCACATTCATAATATTTGGCTTTACATAATAAATACCCTCCAGTATTATTGAAAGACTCTCAGCAAAATCCTTTCAAAGAAAATACAATATGTCAATGATCAATCATTTATAAAAAAATTTAATGATCCTTACAATAATACATAACAAATAAACATAAATAAGCATTCCTATAATGCTATTTGAAATGTTGGATGAAATTTCTTCATACAATGGTGTAGATTTTTCATCTGTCATACTTGACCTTTGAGAGACGATATCTAACCTTTTCATGTGACTTGGGTAATTTTGCAAGAACATAAACAATGTTTGAATTTGGCACCAAACATATGTCTTGTATTCTGCCTATCACCTCATATCCACCTTCAACTTTAGATGATGTAATTGTTGTCCTTGTTACAGACATATTCACAGAGACCTTCCTGATGCCATCTTCCTGAATATATATATATATATATATGTTAGTTAATTAAAAAACTATATATATTAATAAAAAAATTAACACTATAATTGTTATTTAATATTAAAACTAAGTTAATTATATGAATTTTTAAAAATGATTAAAACTTTATATATACAAATATAAACAATTATTATTATATAATTTTAAAATTATTATTTTTATTAATATAAAAGTTAATTTTTTAAAATAAATTGCATGGACAATTTTATAAAAATATAATTATATATAAATTTAAATTATATTATATATATATATATATAGAGATATAATATTTATATATTAAATATTATATTATTATATATATATATATATATATATACTATAATATATTATTATATATAATAATATATAGGATATAGATATGATATTAATATGAACAATTATATAAAAAAATTATATTTATTTTAATATATAAATTAATTTATTTTGCCCCACTGTTCTTGGCCATTGGCCAAGGGTCTGGGCAGGCGGGGGGCTGTGTGCAACACCCCCCACACCCCCAGCCAATGGCCAAAGGGCCACAGGTTGGGGGTCCAGACGGGCGGGGGTGGTGGAGCTGGCCAAAGGGCTGGTAGGCTAGGGACTCGGGCGGGCAGTGGGGTGTTGCATGTAGCCCCCCCGTTCGCCCGAGCCCTTAGCGAGCAGCCAAAGGCTAATTCTCGGAATCGGCTTGCGACCTTTTGGTCATTAGTTGGGGGCTTGAGCGGGCGTGGGGGGCTATGTGCAACGACCCCCGCTCACCCAAGCCGTCAGCTAATGGCCAAAGGGCCAAGGACGATTCCCAGAATCAGCCTGTGACCCTTTTGTCACTGGTTGACGGCCCGGGTGGGCTAGGGGGGCTGTGTGTAGCGCCCCCTTATCCACCCAAGCCCCTGGCCAGAGACCAAAGGGTCGCATGTTGATTCTCGCCTTTTGACAGTTGGTCGGGGGCTTGGGCGGGCAAAGGGGTGCTGCACGCAGCCCACCCCCTGGCCCACCTGGGCTGATTCCCGGAATTGGCCTGTGGCCCTTTGGTCACTAGCTAGGGGCCCGGGCGGATGTGGGGAGGGGTTTGGGTGGGGGAGGAGGGTTCGCTTGCAACGCCACCCCGC
>APFE030194211.1:39379-70655 GCA_000404065.3 Pinus taeda | reverse complement strand
TATTTATTTTTTGTATAAAAGAGAGAGAGTTTTCTATGTGGTTTTTCCCATAAAACAACAAAATTTCCTCAAATTCCTCTTTAAATAGTCAAAATAGAAAGAAGACTAACTTTTAAAATGCGTAAAACTCCCGTTGAATGTGTTATCGATGATGATGCAACTCCTTCACAAAATCGATCCAAACATTTTAACAAGACTCAGAAGACTTGATATGATGTGATGAATAGAAACAATGAATATTATTTTATAGCGATGATTGTGGGATTTCTTTAGCATTTCTTTAATGTGGGATTAAAGGTTAGTTTTCATTCATTGTGGGATAAAAGTAAAATATTAATTATAAAAATTAATTTAGTTACATAGTCAATGTTAAATAATTTAAATAGAAAAATTAATTTAATTTCGAAGAAATGCATTAAACGAAAATTTCTGTCAATATTTTGAATAGAAACTAGGGTGAAATTTTTCAAGATCAAAATTCTAGTAATATGTTTTCAAGTAAACTATAGATGTAAATTTTGAAGGGAAATATTTCAAAACAAAATTTTTGGAGGGAAAATTTTCAGCGAAAGTTTTTGGGGGGAAACTTTGGAGGGAAAATTTTCAGTGAAAAATTTTGGGTGGAAAACTTTAGAGGGAACTTTTCAATCTCTAAGTTATAAATTTTCATTGGGAGAGAGTGCATTTGCATCATTTGACATTTTCTGGTTGAAGGTCATGGATTCTTCTCATGGTGAAGTTTTTCTTTCTTTAGCATCAACATCTTTGTCATGCAACAACTCTATTCATTTTGATGAATGTAACATGAACTCTTTCACTATGAATAGAAAGACAAATTTTTCACTTGGTCTTAACCGTAAGGATGAAGAGAGCAACATTTTTTTTGTAAATCAGCTGATATATTAGATCACAAAAATATTAAATATGGTTAGAAAAAAGGCCTGCCATTTGTAGAGAGAAAGGAGAAAATGCAAGCTTGTCAAGACAAAAGACCACTTATATAGGCCTTGTAGGATAGAAAGCGTTCTGCGTAAATAATACCATAAACTGAGCCCGAGTCAAACAGAAATCGAAACAGATAACGACCAACTACACAAGGCTACTAGAAACAGATAATGACCAACCACACAGGGCTGCCAGACAGAACTAGAGCAACTATAATTAGAGAAGGCCACTTAAAGTCCTGCCGAAGCTTACATTCAACAGACACAGAAAACCACAAGCAGAGGACAGAGAGGAACAAACAAAAGAAGATCGCTCCCCCAGGAATCCTACTGGTCGATTTTGGTGACTCCTGGAGAACCAACAACACTCAGACTAGCGCCATCATCTCCCTTGGGAAAACTAGGGGACCTCTCGCATCTGATGACGACTTTCTTGGAATTATCTTCAGGGATTTTAATAGAGACATTAAGCCCATGGAATATAGACAGCTTGAAGAGCCGAGTAAACCCTGCCAGGATCTGAGCAAGCATTATGAGTTCCTCTGTGAAGGAGTTGAGGGTTATCTCCAGCTTGTCCAACCACGCCGAATTCTTGGCAGAGGCGAGGGAGTTCGCCTGGCAGGAATCCTTGAGAGCTTCCCCTTGCATGCTCATGGCTTTACCAAGCATCGTTTTCATCTTCCAAGCCTCACTTTGCGTTCTCAGGAATTTGGTAGCTCTGGTTGTTGGGGTGCCCAGGTCTGAGATCCAATCTACCTCCTCGCTGATGGTTTTCATGTCCATCCCTTCACTGGCTTTGTTCACCTCAACTTGGAGCTCTTTAATGAACTATTTACCTTTCTTGGAGACTGAGGTCTTATAACTTTCCTGGGCCCTCTTTAAATCTCTGGTAGCTCTGGAGCTATGCATGTTGCACTCGGCCATATCACAATTGTAGGTGCAGGCTATTGAAAATCAAACTCCTATGCACGAAACAGTAAACACAGGGTTGAGCTCTAAGGAATATTGTAAGCAGGTGAAATATTTCCTGGTTGCTTGTGTATTAATAGTGAAAGACACGGTGTGAGGGGCCGCGATCTTAACTGAAACCTCTGTCTTTTCCATGTTTCTGACAACCTGAATCCCCAGCAGGTGACTGATGGCCTTCTTATTATTATGGTTGAGCACATTCGTAGTGCCATGCTTGTCACTGAGGAGAAGAGGTCATGCGTATTCCAATCCATGATAGGCATGCTGACCTCTATCCTTGTGGTAGATCTTCCACCTTTTGCAATGTGAGCCATAAGAAAACCTCCAGTAGTGCCACCTCTAGGCATTAAGGATTTGGGAATAAATATTTAGAGAAAACCACATAATTCATTGATGATCGGTACCTTGTAAGCCATCCTCCTCTACTGACACGCTTGTGAGGTCTTGCCTTGAGATTTGTAGGCATTTGTCCCGAAGATTGGCGCATGTGATACTCTGCCAACAGTTATCAATGTCATCATTCCAGTGGTCAACTACATGGTTGGCTAGGCTATTCGCCATTGCATTCGCACTGAGCCTGATTTCCTGGAGAACGACTCTTTTGAGAGCAGAGAGATGTTTGGCGATGAGCGCGGTGACCATGGCTAGGTGCCAGTGCTTTGTTACCTTCTCAAAGCACGAGCCATTTTTCATTTTCCTCATAGAATTAATGGCTAAGAGAGAGTCTCCTTCCACTATTACTGACCCATTCCCCAAGTGGATTAGGATTTGCAAACCCTGCTCCAGAGCTGCAAATTCTGCCTCATTGTTAGTGGCTTCCCCTAGAGAATTTTTATAGATGTGAAGAATTTCCCCTTTATCGTTGCGTATTACACCTCCAAGGCCAGCCGGGCTAGGTTGCCTCGAGAGGGTCCATCAAAGTTTAATTTGTGAAACCGTGGGAAAGGAGGTTGCCAGGACAACAGAGAAGGAGTGGGTTGATGTCTCTATGCTGGATATTTGAGGTCAGTTGTAGCACTCATACCAAATATCTGCAGAATTCGACTGTCATTTGCGGAATGCCTATTTTCCTATTCTACTTTACTCTTGGTAAGAGCAATTTCACACATATTTTGCATGATGTTTGTTTTGATGGTATCTAGCTGCCTAGAACCCCTCTAAAAAATTCTTCTATTTCTTTCTTTCCATGTGGACCAGACTATAAAACTAGGGCTTAGCCTCCATAGGATGTTTACAGTGTTGCAGCTTGAATATTTGGTTCGCCAGTTGGCTATGCTGTCTTGTATGGACTCTCTATTCCTGTCTATTTGTCTGAATATTTACTCCTTCCTTACCCATAGTTTATTGGTCCATTTGCAATTTTTGAGGAGATAATTCATCGACTCCTCTTCCTTTTCACAGAGGGGACATTGGGATGGACCAATGAAGCCTTTCTTACACAGGTTCTCCTAAGTGAGGATCTTACGATGCATTAGGATCCATGAGAAAGTTTTTATCTTCAGCGAGATGGTGGTTTCCCAAACATTATTGTGCCAATTCACTTTCTCTTCCTGATCCCTATGTTCTAAATAAAGTTTGGATTCCTTTCGGTTGAAGGTACCTCCATCAAGTTTGCCCCATCTTAGTTGATCTTCATCCTGAGAGTAACAGATCTTCCTCTTATCCAGACAAGAGTGCAGGGATAAGAGAAGGCTGCCCATTCCATCTGCCTGTGGGGTAGTATTAGATGCCAATGTCTCCATTGCTGGTCCGTGATACTATCTGTCCAGTATTGGTTCACCCTGAGCTTTCCTTGTTCCTGGTACCTGTGCTACAAGGGAAGATAATCAGGGCTTTCAAGCTTGGGAAGTTGTTGCCAAGCATTTTCCCAAAAGAGAGATATGTTACCATTGCAGATTTCCCAAAAGCAATGATTTTGTATGATGCTCCGATTGGCCCTTCCCATGTTCCAATGGGGGATTCGGCTGCAGCACCAGTCATTCTAATGAGATCCCAAGGGTGCTAGTTTTTAGCATAGCTGGCTTTCCATAGCCTGGCCCAGGGAGTCTGTGGTTCTTTGACCCATCTCCACTAGAGCTTGGCTCCACAGTATTTGTTTATTGTGTCCGGGTCTTGAAGCCCCAAACCATCCAGGATCTTGGGTTTACAGAGTTTTTCCCATGCTACTAGAGCCCATTTATGTTTTTCAGATTTTCCATACCATAGGAAGGTTCTTTGAATGTTTCTTATTTTTTGGAGAACACCTTTGAGAGCCGGAAGGATGGAGAGCATATACTAAGGAATGACTTGTAGGACAGCCTTAGTCAGGACAAGCCAGCCAACGAAGTTAAGGACCCTATTAGTCCAGTGATTACTTCGTTCTTCTAGGTTTGAAAGAAGTTTCTCCCAGTGGAGCTTTTTCCAGGGTTTAACAGTGAGAGGGATCTTGAGATACTTAGAGAGAAGGCTTTGCCTTCTGAACCCTCGGATAGCAGTAAGATTTTTTTGGATCGCGAAGTGAGTATTGAAAAAGAAAATGGAGGACTTATCCAAATTAAGGTCCATACCTGTTGCTTGACTGAAGATATTAAGGATAGCTTTGAAACCTTGGGCCTCCTGAATCATTGGAGGTCCATGGAGCATGGTATCATCCACAAATTGTTGATGAGTAGTGGCTAGGCAAGGTGGCAGAGATTGGAGGCCCTAGATAAAGTTCCTTTCCTTTGCAGATTTAATGATGCAACTCAAGCCTTCAATCAATATGAAAAAAAGAAAAGGGGAAATGGGATCCCCTTAGCGAATGCCTCTAGAGGGGGCAAAGGGGAGGGTGGGAGCTCCATTGACCAGAATAGAAAGGCTGGGGGATTTGATTAAGGCTAGAATCTAGTTGATCTAGCGTTGTGCAAACCCGAAGGCTTCCAGAATGGCTTCGTGATACTTCCAATTGGCCTTATCATAGGCTTTCGAGAGATCCAACTAAACTATCATGCCTTATTTTTTCTGGGATTGAAGAATGTGAACCATTTCCTATGCTAGCAGGACATTGTCCATGATCTGTCTGCTTTCCATGTAGCCATATTGCTCCTCTGAGATTATCAAAGGAGGAATTGGCTTCAATCTGTTGGCCATTACTTTCGAGATAATCTTATAAAGAACATTGCACAGAGTAATTGGCCTAAATTTCGAAGGGGTACAAGCTACCTCCTCTTTGGGATTAAGGGCGATGAAGGTGGAATTGAGGGATTTGAGGATGGAGGAATATTTTTGGGAATCTTCCACCACCTCCCACACTTCCAGCCGCACAATTTCCCAACAAGCTTTGAAAAAATCAATGGTGAAGCCATTTGGCCCTGGTGCCTTTCCATTAGGCATCTCTTTCACTGCTTCTTCCAGCTCCTCCATGGTGACAGGGCAGTCTAAGGATTTATTCTGATCTTCAGTTATTAACCTTGGTATGGAAGACATGACTTCCCTAATAGCCTCTTCCCTATTAGTGTCTCGTTCCATTGCTATATGGCTAAAGTTATCAGTGAGGATGGAGGAAATGTCCCGATGAGAGTGGAGGGGAGTGCCTTGCTCATCCTTCAATCGGGTGATTTTGTTGGTGCACCTATAAGCTATAGTCGAACGATGGAAGAACTTGGTGTTTTTCTCCCCTTCTTTGAGCCATTGTATGCGAGACTTTTGTCTCCATAATATTTCCTCTTGTTGGCATCTTTCATTCCATTTCTGCATCAGAACTTGCTCTGTGCTAATGGAATCCTGTGTGATGTCCCCTTTGAGCCATTCTATGTGGATCTGTTCCATTTGTTCCTCTAGGGCCTGTTTGTCTTTGAAGATATTCCCGAAGACCTCTTGGTTCGAGGACCTAAGCCGAGCTTTGAGGTGCTTTAATCTGGCTTGAAACAGGTACATTTTGGTGCCTCTAGTGTCCAGTGGTTCATGCCACCAATGTTTGATTTTAGAAATGAATTCCGGATGGCCCAAACAAAATTTCTCAAACCTGAAAGGTCTATTTTTCGGAGTGCCGAGGATGGCTGCGTCTAGGGTGATGGGCCAATGATCAGAGCCTCCATAAGGAATAATGTCCGATTCCACAGTGAGCCCCTCAAGGAGGATGGATTCTGTTATAAGAAAACGGTCAAGTTTGGAGGCAATCTGCCTTTCTCCTCTTGTTTTGTTATTCCAGATGTGTAACTTGTTTTTATGGAGGATATCATCAAGATTAGCTGTTCTCATGAAGCTATTGAATTCCTCCACATCTCTATTCAGATTTCTTACCCCTCCTTTATTTTCTGCCAGTGAGGTAATCATGTTGAAATTTCCTCCATAGATAGCTTTAGCAGTGGAATGTCTGCGTTGCATCTTGGAGAGGCGATCTAGCATCAACAATTTATCCTCTAGTCTTTAGGGGCTGTAGATATTGGTACACAGGTATGTATTGGATTCCCCTATGATTTGCATTTCCAGGGAGATATATGATCTGGAAGCCTCTGCATTTATGAGATGGAGGGAGTGGGGATTCCAAAAAGTGGCTAGGCCTCCCTTCATTCAATTCCCTTCCACTTCCATGTATTCCATTCTTTTTCTTATATTTCTGCTTATTCCTTTCATTCTCTGGCTGGAGCATTTGGTTTCTTGTAAAAAAATCATGTCAGGATTTTCATTTTTGACTTTCTTTCTCATAAGTCTTTGTTTCCTTTGGTTGTTTAGCCCTCTAGCATTCCATGAAAGAATCTTCATAATTAATAAGATTTAAGAGGAGAATGTGAAAGCCTCAAGGGCTTTCATCTTACCTGAGTTTAGGAGCATCTGACCTAGCTCTTGCAGTGCTTTGTTGTTTGTTTGTCGGCCTCTCTTTTTTCTAGTGTTTGACATTGTTGTTTGTTTGATGTAACCCTTGGGCCTTGATGCCCAGACCCTTTGTGGCACCGAAGCCTCTTTTCTTCCCTTTTATTTCTACGTCTTGCCTTGCTAGGAAGAGAGAATTTACTTTGGCTACTTCCTCCTCTACGATATGTTCCATTCCTTTTTGCTTCCATTGCTCTACCATGGTATTGAGATCCATGCCCTCCATCTCTAATATGTCACTGAGTTCCATATCCTCTGTTCCTATTTCACTGGCAGTCATTTTTGCATCACCTCCTAAGTCTTTTGCCAACTCATGACCTTGTAGGATCTCATTCGTCAGATCTGGATTGGGATCTTGGGCTTCCTATGAAGGAGCATCCTGGATTTCCTACGTTAGGTCTGGTGCTTGGGGGATTTCAGCTGAGACTATTTTGGACCCAAGAACTTCAAAGGCATTGATGATACCTTTGATGGAGGTGCCTATTTTGGGTTGGTTTTTCTAATTGGCTTGTTGTATCCCATTTGGATGAGAAAAACCTTCCTGATCCTTGCCTGTGTTTTCTTTGGCTTTCTTGGTTGGCTTATTCATTGGGCATTCTATAAACAAGTTTCCATGTTCATGGAATTTTCGGCATCGAAAAGGGATTTGTTCATAGTCTATTGCTTGAAAGAAGACTTCATCTCTAAATTCTAGCCATAGACCTTCATGTAGTGCACTTGAAACATCCATTTCAATACATATTCTTGCACAAGAGGTATACCTTTTTTGCAAGGTAGCCTCAGAGGCTTGGATGAAGGTTCCCAGTTTGTTGCCTATTTGTTCCAATGTTAGAGGTCTCTAGTAATCAATGGAGAGAGAGAATACACAAATCCATACCAGTACATGCGTGAATGTTTCCTATTCTGGTGCAAAGTTGGGTTTCCAGGGTCTCATATAGAGGCCTTCTGAGGCATAGAAATACAGTCCTCCATAAAAAATGTGATCCATGTCTTCCAGGTTCACAAAGACTATAGTGAAGAACCCTTTGGTCCCCAGGTGTAACCTGACATCTCCCTTAGGCTTCCATTGTTGCTTGATCCATAAGCAGAGGGCTTTTTCCGTAGGCCAGAAGCCCATGAACTTACAGATCACCACATGTATTGACATATGGTCCCTGTAAGCTTGCATTTCAAGGTTGGTGATAACAACCCGCAGGATTTTTGTTGTTTTGGGCTTGCAGCACCCCAGGTCCTCCTATTTTCTTGTCATTGTGTCAGATTCCTCTAGATCTGTGCCTTGCTGGGGCAGGGCCTCGGTTCCCACAATTTTTTTGTTTCTTCCTCCTGCTTCTTGTGGGTCCTGCTCAAGACTGCGGTTCCCGTTGTCTTTTCCTTCCAGAATCTTGATTTCATTGGTTCATTTTTGACTTTGTCTTTCCTTGGTTTGCTCACCAGCCTTTTTCTTCTTGCTTAGCTCATATTTTTCTGCATTTTCAGATCTAGAGGTCTGCACCCGTTCTAGTGGGGCCTTTCCTTTATCCATCATTACTTGCTTGTATGAAGCGGCCCCATTAGTCCTTGCTCACCTCATCTGATGGGCCAGGGCAAGCCCACGCCTCTGAAGCCTTGTGAATAGGGCTTTGCTCTCCGCCAAAGTTTGTGACAATAATCAGAATGCAGATCGAAACCCTCACGCAGGTCACTCTTTCTCTCCCAGAGTCATCTCTAAGTTATGATGAGAGAAACATTGATGAAGGGCAACAAAAAAAAATTCTTGTGAATAGAGAGTCATTTTTTTCACTTCCTCCTAATCTTAGGGATTATGAGAGCACCACTGATGAAGGGGGGGATGAAGAATTTCTAGAGTCAAAGTTTCCACACAGTCATAATCCCAAGGATTATGAGAGAATGACCGATGAAGGGGGGATGAAGAATTTCCAGAGTCAGAGTTTCCACATAATCCGAATCCTAAGGATTATGAGAGCACCATTGATGAAGGGGGGATGAAGAATTTTCAGAGTCAAAGTTTCCACATATTCCTAATCCTAAGGATCACGAGAGCACCATTGATGAAGGGGGCGAAGAAGATTTTATAGATATATTCCTAATCCTAAGGATTATGAGAGCACCACTAATGAAGGGGGGGATGAAGAATTTCCAGAGTCAAATTTTCCACATAGTCTTAATCCTAAGGATTATGAGAGCACCACTGATGAAGGGGGGATGAAGAATTGAAGAGTCAAATTTTCAAAATAGTCCTAATCCTAAGGATTATGAGAGCACCACTAAAGAAGGGGAGGGCGAGTTTGAACAATTTCCAATAAATAGAGATTCAAATTTTCTACTTAGTCCTAATCCTAAGGATTATGAGAGCACCACTAACGAAGGGGAGGATGAAGAATTTCCATTAAATAGAAATTCAAAGTTTCCACTTACTCCTAATCATAAGGATTATGAGAGCACCACTGATGAAGGGAAGGATGAAGAATTTCCTGCAAATGATAATTTGATTATGAATAGAGAGTCATATTTTCCACTTAGTCATAATCCTAAGGATTATGCAAGCACCCGTAATGAAGAGGAGGATGAAGAGTTTCTTGCAAATGATAATTTTAGAGGCATAGATGTGAATAATGCATTTTCTCTAAGTGAGTGTTTCAAAGGTAATCATGCTGATGACGAATTGAATCCTCCAAGGGAGGTTTTCAAAATCAGGGATGGAGATAGTGAAGAATTTTTCCTGAGTCAAGATTTCAAAAGCGCAGATGTTGGTAGTGAAGAATTTCCTTCAAGTGAGGATGGTAATGAATATTTTCCAAGCAATGATGGTGATTAATTTTCTAACTATGTTTAGAATGATCATAGACAATATAATATTTCTCTTAATGATGATGAAAATGATTTTGCAGAGAATAATGAAATGAGGGAGACATTGCAAGAAAATATTGTATCTAGGAGTAGTAGACCTTTTCATATTAATCCAAAATATTCCAGTTATACAAGGGTTAGGACAGAATATCTCACAAGTGGAAGTTCTATCAGTGATCTAATTTCAAGTGAATGTTGTCGAAAGGATTTCTTAAAACATATGGATTTCAAGTTTTCTTTGGAGCAAAGGAAGAAATATTTGTCAATGAATAAAAGCATGCAAAATTCATTTTTAGTGGGTTGCATGCAATCTACACTAGCAGGTTATGATTAATGATATTGGGAATGTATTGATTTGTAGAAAGGCTTTCAAAATGTTGCATTCAATTGGTAATTTTCGTTTGCCAAGAATTCAAGAATGATTGGAAAAAGGTCCTACATATTATTCAAAAGTATGTTATAAAAGAGAGGTTGGACCATCAACAATTACTGCAATGTCATGGATGAAACACTTCTTTTCAAAGCATGATTGGAAAAAGATCCTACATATTATTCAAAAGTATGTTATAAAAGAGAGGTTGGACCATCAACAATTACTGCAATGTCATGGATGAAACACTTCTTTTCAAAGCATGGAGAGTGTATGCCAAATAAATACACAATACATATTCCATATAATTTCTCAAGATGATAAATCTACATCTTATACAAAGAATATGCAGAAGGTTCTGAAGGAGATGGTAATTTTATTACATATTCATACTTTGCAAGGATATGGAAGAACAAATTTACAATGTTCGTATTCCTAAGAAGACAAGGATGGGGGTTTGCAATACATGTGCTTCTCTTAAATAAAAAAGGGATAAATGTCAAGGGGTAGAAAGAGGTATGCATTCATAACATTATTTTTAAAAATTGGATAGTTATCAACTATGAAAATAAATCTATTAATAGATTTCTTTTATTTTATGTGCAGATTCCATTGTCAAAGCACTTCAAGAGCATTGCAATCAGCAAACAAGTGAAAGACAAAAATTATATAAGCATCAGAATTTTTTTTATGATAATCCAAATAAATATTTGGGTTTGATAATTGATGGTATGGACCAAAAGAAAATAGTTCTACCACATTTTGTCCGCACACCAAAAAATTTACAACAAGAAAATTTTATTCAGTTTCACTTGCTTGGCTGTATGGTCTTTAATGGAAGATGTTGCCAAGGGTTTACTTCACAGCGCCATATATGCATAATGATGCAAATATTACCATAACTATAATCCATGATGTGCTTTCTCATTGGTCTGGTACTCTTCTTGAAATTTTGTATCTGCAATTGGACAACGCAAGTCGTGAAAACAAAAAACAAGTTCTTTTTGGAGATCTAAAAATGCTTGTTCAATTGGGAATTTTAAAAAAGGTAAAGGTTGGTTTTCTTCTTGTTGGGCACACTCATGACCTTATCGATCAGATATTTAGTCGTTTTTCAGTAACATTGAGGAGGAAGAAGGTTTGGATCCTGCCATCATTAATTGAATGTATTAAGAAATCATACATTCCAGAGGTTGCTTTTCATGTGCTAGAAGAAACTATTGACATGCAAAGGTTTATTCTGGGACCACATGTGTTGGGACGTTAATATTCCATTATTATTATCACTTTTGAACACTTATCCCGCCCATTTCCACTATTCTTCATCATATCATTTGTTATAATTTATCATTTAAATCCATTTTATAAATTATTGATGCTCTTATGAATGAATATTATTTATTCTCCTTTATTTCTAATAAATTGATCATTATGAATTATTTTATCAATGATAGTTCTAATAAGTTGGTTATAACATTATTCACCATTTTTAGCCTCCAAGGTAACTTCTAGATTGAAGATTTGACCGGTAAATCTGCCAACTCAGAAATTCGCTGGATTAAGCAGTGACAGTTTTGCGGTTGAGATTCTGAGCAAATGGAGAAGAATATGGAAAATATGGAACATGGGTTTTGTCCAGAACGGGCCCAATTAACTTTATTAGTGAACGGTTTTCCCAAATTCGGCTTGTACAGAGAGAAATGCAGGGTTCTTTGAGCACGATTTTCTCAGATTTTCTGTTGCGGCCGTCCTCCAAATCTCAGTTGCAAAGCCAAATTCGTCTTGCTCTTGTTGAGAGATGAAAGGAAATATATTAGGGATCCTTCCTAATTTTTCTATTACTTTGGGAGGAAAGACTATCTATATAGACATGATGATTGTCCAAGGCCTGTTGGATTTTAATCTATTCCTTCGCCGTGACTATGTTTATGTCATATGAGCTCTTGTTTCTTGTCTCTGTCGAGTTTTATGTTTCCTGCATGAAGGAAACATTCTGATCATTGATCAAATTACATTCATTGGTCTTGAATCAACTCCCACTCAACCATCATCCCTAAATGGTTCTCATATGCAAGCAATATCATCCCCGCCTAGGTTAATTATGTGGCCACCTATTCCATGCCCACTTCTACTAATGATCTATTAGGTGATGTAGTACACCATGTACTGGGGGCATTGGAGCCCGATTTTTCATTTGGATCCCTGGACATGTATCCCTTCCAAAGTGTTGTTCTCCAATATAATGAGAACCTCTTGGAAGCCATGGTCTTTTTTGGTCTGTGACCAGGTCTTTGGAGCAGAGTTCCTTGTCTTGTGTCAATCTCCTTAAAAAATGAAACAAGGGATGGAGTAGAGTTCCTTGTCTTGTGTCAAACTCATAAAAAAATGAAACAAGGACCATGGAGCAGACTTCCTTGTCTTGTGTCAAGCTTGTTAAAAAACGAAATAAGGTCCATGAAGATATTTCTCTTACTATGTCAACCTCGTTAAAAAATGAAATAGGTTCCCATGAGGACAGTTCTTTTACTACGTCAACCTCGTTAAAAAAATGAACTAAGGTGTCATGAGCATGGTTCTTCTCCTGTGTCAAGCTCTTGAAAAATGAAACAAATCCCCTTCTAATTTGAGTCTTTGATTAGATCTCATAAAATCCCAGTCGAGTCTTTCACTTGATCTCATAAGTGAACCTTCATTCCATCCACCTATTAGTAAATAGTGGTCTACTTAGGTGAATGAAATGAAGCTTGGGGGCATGTACCTCGAATTGAGTCATTATGTTGGCGGTATGCAAAATTATCTCAAGCATAGTTTATCTTTGTTTCAAGCTTGCGTAAAAATGAAACCAAATTCAAGCATAGTTTCTCTTTGTTTCAAGCTTGTGTAAAAAAGAAATCAAATCCAAGCATAGTTTTTCTCACGTTTCAAGCTTGTGAAAAATGAAACCATCCTCAAGTATACTCAAGCATAGTTTCTCATGTTTCAAGCTTGTGTAAAAATGAAACCATTTCCACTTTACATCTTGTGATTACCATTTTTATTAGCCAATTTTTGCTAGATGAGCCTTGGTTTTTTCATTCCATCGTCACTATCTCTTTGGCCGATCATATGCTTTCACTTGGTTGTTTAAACCTTGCCTGAGGAAATTCTATGGTGAGTGGTCTTATTACCCAACCTCTTGACCCTTACGTGTTTTGAGCAGTTCCATCATGACCAGAACTAGTTGCTATCCTTTTATACCACTTGTTCCTCCAGGAAGAGTAATCTTTTAGCTCTTTTTTGACTCTCAAAACATAAAAAGATCCCCAAGTACTTGTCTTTTTGAACTCGTTAAATTAAATGAATTGATGTAATTTCAGTATACATTTACCCCTTTTTCGGGCTGAGATTGACTATTTACGAAAAAGGTACACCTTGGTTGACATGGTCAAGAGGTTCTCTCGAATATTGTTTTCTACCTTTTCATATTCGAGAGACAAATTACGAAAAGGGACCTGATGGAGTTTCTTTTTCATCTCTTTTTCAAACTCTATAAATATGAAAAAGATACTGAGTTATTCTTCTGTCAGACGCGTTAAATCTTTTTACGACGAAAGACTCGTCACTATGATGATACCGAGTTTCTCCTTCTTAGGACTCGTAAAACTTACTAGGTTGGATTCATCCAAAGGGTGAACTTATACAACAAGCATATGGTATCCTCTTCAATATTTTGTAAGAATAAAGAGATACTCACTAGAAATAGTGGGGAAAAATGAAACTGAAACATCCTTTGTATAGGCAGCATGTTGCTCTTGAATATGACACTCATCTATTTCTTGTGTCGGGTTTGGGATATCCTCACTCAGTCACTTGTGCTTCCGAGTTTGGGTTATCCATTTTTTCTCTCATTTGACTATGTCACTTCATCGTTATGACTCTTGGTCCTATGTGGAGTCAAATTCTACCACACTTCGGAGTCACGTTGTCAATATGTTCAAGAGAAGTCCTATCCGTAGTCTATTACCTATACATTATCCGACCCTTCATTACAGTTTTGTATCTTATTCATTTCATTCCACTTTATTCCTTGTTTCATGTCGATGATGGTGGATTCATCATGGCCCTCCTTCGATGGGTCACTTCCTGTCAACTTCAGCTCATTATCTAGGAAGATGTTTTAGAAACTCCCTTTCAGTACCTTAGAGCTTGCATACCTTAATGGCAAGTTCTTCGCATCCGACGACAAGTTTCCATCACTAGCCTTCGATTGGATGATTCCATGAGTGTTCGACTTCAACTTCATTATCACATTCATGGATTGTATTGTCATACCTTGAGAGCCATTGTCATTATCGGTCGTTTCTTTCGTGCCTGTTAACGGTCCACATCATTGGTCGGTAATCAGGTAGTTTTATAGCATGTTTGAATTTGACACATTCATTCACATGTTAGAATTCATATTTTGATCAGGTTGAGATGGAGCGCAAGACCCTCAGTCTTTTTTGATATGACTCAAGATGCATGGAGTTATGTGTTATTCGTGATTGTACACATGTTTCTGCTATATGGATGGTTGTGACCATATCGTGGGAGTTTACATTTATAGTGATCCTTCTATATTGGATGGTTGTGTCCATACCTTGGATCTTAGATTTACAGATGATCCTTCTCATTTGGATGGCTGGCCCATGCATGGATCCTTTAGTATAGTCCTTATCATCTAGATGGCTTTGTCCATACCATCGATTCATGTTTTGATATCAGATATGTATATGTATATGGGTCCTTGATTTGCAGGACTCCTGACAGTGTTTGTCCTCGTCCTTGAAAAAGCTCATAAAGCATCTCAGCCATCACTCCTTGTTTTGTCTTCATGCTTTAGGGGCCATTTGTTACACAGTATTTTGTCACACCTCCTGCACTTCCCTGTGAGATACCTTGAAGTGCCTGAAACATGACCATCATGCAGTGTACTCATTCATATATACAACTCAGATCCTCCCTAAGATATTGATTGGAAAATACCTTGAGCTTCCCCTGCAGGAAATATCTCTAAAACCCTAATTTGAGAATCATCACCCTTATGAGACTAAAAGCAACGATGATTGCCTGTTGTGCTATACTCGATCCACGATGGCATCGTTATATTTGCTTGTATAACTACGATGATCCCAAAAAGGAAATTTTCCCAAAAAAGGTGAGAAGCTTCGTGATCTAGAAGCTTCTAAAGCGGCGAGATGGAGGTTGTTCGACGTAGATGAGGTTGAGTTCTCCCAACTCGGCACCTTGTCTTATCCCTGTGAGCTACCTCCTTGAGATGAGGGCCTACTCCTATATTTGGAGAGATCCTAACTCCCTTTCCCAACCTATATATTCATCCTCTCCCATTCCCAAATGGTTGGTTTGTGTCTATTTGCGCACTTATGCTAAGATTGTGCATGTATACTGCTCATTTGGCTTGGAGAGCTTAGATTGAACTTGGATATCCATTCAAGGAGAGCCTATTGACATCAAGGCTTGGTTGTATGCTTCCTCATTTATTATATCAATATACAATTGCTGATTCATTTTCCCTAAATGTGTATGCTCATGTATCATTTAGCTTAACATTCCTTGATTAGTTAAGTAGGTTTCTTTTGAATATGCTATTTGTATTTGCATGCCTTGTTGCGTCTTGATCTGTTGTGCAGGTGCATAAATGCTGTGAGCAGTAAGAACGAGCCCGTGACGCAATTGATTCAAGGTCCTCAACAAAGGAGACCGAGATAGCATTAGAACAAGGTAGGCCATCTTCTTAATCTCTCTTTTCAATTGTAACTTAGGAAACTATCTGGTAGATTGTCACTTAGGTTTCTAGACCCACTCATTGGGCTAGAGGGATTGTCTCTGTCCGTAGAGAGGATTTACCTAGGAAATAGGGTTTTTGGGCTAGAGTACTCGTTTTGAGGTAATAGTTCTTGTTTGATCGGTAACTATGTTCATGGATGAAAATGAGTGAAGACTCAAATTTGAGTCTTATGTGCCAAATCATGTAGCGACCAAATCCTACCTAGACCTACCTAAGTCTAGATTGTTGGAACTGTAGAGGTTACCCTTGGAGGAGGGGATTTGGGTTAAGGCCTATTGCAAAAGGTATAAACATAATTCGTGTCACAGAAACTCATGAACATGATGGTTATTTGAAGTTAGTCGTTTGGAACAAGGTAGTAAAAATGGCAAAGGGTATGGGGGAATACTAGTTTTAGTAAAAGAAAAAGAAAGCTGTCGCATTCAGTTAGTGAAAGAAGATATAAATAAATATTATTTATGGTTCAAAATATCAAAGCATGAGAATCACATAAGAATTGCAGCATGTTATTTTGCCCCTCAAGCCTAAAAAACTTACAAAAATAAGGGGCTACACAACAAGGATTTGTATGTAGCTTTAAATCAAGATATTGTTGTGTATTCTCAATAGGGAGAAGCCCTTTTATTAGGAGATTTCAATGCTAGAACAACAAATCAACAAGCTAGTATTCTATGTTCCAAAGAGGATCACAATCCTATTTGGCTCACTAAAGAGGAGAATCCCCAATGGATGAGATGTTCGAAAGATGACAAAGTTAGCAATCATTTTGGAGAGGAGTTGCTTACGTTATGTGGTGTTGTCAATTTAGTCATTTGTAATGGTATAAATAGATGGAAAAAGTTTGGGAACTTCACTTGCAACACATACAATGGGACAAGTGTCATTGATTAGGCTATTTGTTCACAAAGCTTAATAGAAAGGATATACGAAGTGAAGATTGGAGAGCATATTTGGGACTTAAAATTAGACCATAACCCAATTTATATATAACTATATTGGGTAGAAGAAAGACAACATAGGAGGAAAACCCAATGTTCTCGACAATCAATATCAAGGGGTGGAATTCTTCTAACACAAGAAAATTGTACTATCTTCAAGAAAATGCTAGAAAGATAATTTTAGAAGGAGAAAAATGGTTCCCAAAGCCTTAACAATCATAAATATAATTCAAGATTCGCCCAAGAAATGCAAAAGAGAAAAAAATAGGAAATCATAATCAAATTTTTTTCCTGTAAATTCTTGGTTTGATGAGGAATGCAAAATGACAAGGATAATCTTGAAAATGGAAGGAATGGAGAAAATGAAAGCAAAGTTATATAAGAAAATTTAAAAAAGGAGAAATGACTAGTTCATGCAAACAATGTGAGAAGAGTTAATATATCTAGGCAAGAATAACCCAAATCTTTTTTGGTAGGAACTTCAACCAAGGAAGAAGCAAACTAAAAATAATATTACAGCCAACCAATGGTTTGACTATGCAAGGCAACTCTATGAGAAAGAACCAAAGGTTGAGCCTTCCCCCAGGATAAAGACAAATATAATTTTTTAACACTACAGGAGGTGGAGATTGGAATTAAGAAGTTGAAAAGAGGAAAGACAAAGGACTTGGTTGAACATTAAGTAGAATATCTAAAGTGGAGAATGAACTCCCTTGCACCACACATCATGGAAATCTTCGACAACATCATTCGACAAGGATTCCCAAAATACTGGACAACTAGCCTAGAAATACCCCTTTTTAAAAGTGGAGACATTATTAATCCTTGCAACTATAGAACCATTATGATCAATCCTTTGTTTTTAAAGCTCTTCAACAGCATAGTAGAAAATAGAATCAGTAAGTGGGAAGAAGTAAAAGAATAGAGGGAAAAAGGGCAAGTAGGTTTTAAGCCAAAGAATTCTACAGTGGATCATGTTATCACATTGAGACACATTATTAAATAGGCTTGGGGGACAAATAAGAAGTATTTTGCTACTTTATTGACTTCAAAAACCCATTTTGACATGATCTCTAGAGATAAGTTGTGGTGTAGAATGGAAGAGCTTGAAACTCCTTTGCATTATAGAGCTATTATCCATAGGCTCTATGAAGAGGTGAAAGCCAAAATTAGAACTTCAATAGGAATTTCGGAAAGCTTTAGAAGTGGCATTGGAGTAGTGCAAGGCTACCCTATATCCCCCACACTTTTGGGTATATATATAGATAAAATGGAAGAGTGACTAAATATGCAAGGTGGAGATGGTGTTCGGTTGGTGAATTTCGTGATAAAGCTTCTTTTTTATGTTGATGGCTTTGTATTGATTGCAAAATCGGCCCATGGATTGTAGATGCACCTATATTCCCTTGAGCATTTTTGCAGACTAGTGGGGATGCAAGTCAATACTGGTAAGACCAAAATAATAATTTTCTCTAATAAAAGGAATCAAAGTCAACACACATTCTTCTTTGAGGGTAATATTCTTGAAGAAGTAAATGAGTACATGTACATTGGGATTGATTTCAAGAACAAGCTTAATTGGGAGGACTTAAAAAAAAAGAGAATTTTAGGAGGGTGGAAAGCATTATATTCTCTTCAAAACAGATGTGTAGAGGCAGAGTTATGAGATTGGAAAATGATTAAGTACTTTTTGGACTCCTAGTTTGTCTAGTGATACTATATGGATGTGAATTATGGGCTAGCAGTAACCCCACCTCAAAATGGGAACAAATTGAGAAAATCCAAAAATGCTTGATCATGAGCAAGTTCAAAATAAAAAGTTTGGTTCCTTATGAGATAATGTTGAGTGAAACATGAGCAACTCCCATCGAAAAAATTGCTATGGTGTGTCTTATAATATATCTAAATAGAATTGAGCAACTAGGAGTAGTTAGATGGCCTAAAGTCATCTTCAATGAAGGCATGAGCGAAAGAAAGAAAACATAGATGAGACAACACAACAAATGGATGCAAAAATGAAATATCTACCTCAATGTTTGTCCCTAAAATAGCAAGGAGTTAAAGAATTTTGTTATGGAGAAGTTCCATAAGCATATATGGGGAAAATACCTAGGTAGAAAGAAGTTCAGTACTATCATGAGGAAATCAACCCCACTTTTGATCTCCAACAACAAGAGGACATTAGAGGTAGCATTTCATGGAGAGCAAAGATTCTTATTGTTCAATTAAGAACTAACTCGCATCAACTTCGATGTGAAACATGATGGTGGAAAATACCTAAAGAAGCTTGGGAAGAACGAGTGTGTGCTTTTTGCACTTGGAAAAACATTTCATTTTGGAATGTGATGCTTTCAAAGACATCGCGTACAATTACGGAAATATGTTAACATTGGTCCCTTGGCATTGTCTTTTCAGCGAGGGGACTCTTAGAAGGTTGGACCAACTAAAAAAAATGACTAGATTGCAAAAGGCGAAAAACAGGGAGGCTGGGTCCCATAGACTATTTTTAGTCTCGTGGACGTTAAAATATCATTCATTCATTCATTCATAATCATACCCAAGATATTTTTCCATAGTCATTCATTCATAACCATACCGAAGATAATTTTTTTTTTGATGAGGCCTACTTAAGATTTGAGGAAATCTATTATGGAATCCAAGAGTATGAGTTTAGATCCATCTTAACTCATGATTTGATCCCTATCAGCACTTGGTAGATCTGAATTGAAAATAGATCTAAACTATTATGCGAGTTGAAAACATAATATCTATTCCAATTACCAGTTTCAAAAAAAATAATAATAAATAATAATAATAATAAAATATCATCTTGTTAGCAGAGAGGCTCATTCTATAGCCTAGTATTGATGTGTAATCGTCATCAAAAATGGAAATTTTTGTTCATGTTAACAAATTTTTTGTTTGTTTCAAAAATATAAAAATATAAAAATTAAATAATTATACAAAACATTTAAATAATATTACTTCATAAAAAATAAATCGCTCTGTATTAGATCAGTATTTCAACTGAAAAAAAACCAAAATGAAATTACATTCTTAGTCGTTAATCTGCATGGCTATCGTTATTGTTATTGTTGTGAACCTTTACGCTGTAAGTGAGTGCGAATTGAACTAGTGGTCTGCTTTATTACTGAAACATACTAGAAATATTAACTTTTGGGACTGCAGATTGAACTTGTCTGTTTTATTACTGAACCATGCTAGAAATATTACCTTTTAGTAGAACTGGCGATACAGATCCATCCGCTGTTCTAGTCAATAACAGCTTGCCTACCTGTACATTTAGGTTCCACTGCATGTCATTCTGTGTGGGCGTTTCTGCTCTCCAGCGATCCGAAATATGGAAGCTTTCTTCTGGCTAGTTTTATTTCCAGGTGTAATCCTTGTTTTTGTTTTTTCACATCCTAAGGAGTCAGCATAGCAGGTTCCATTATCGAAACTAACCTTGATGAAGGGAAAGAAAATTGAACTCAAGGCCAAAGATTTATTAAAGGTTTTAACTAACTAAATTATCCATTAAAACTAATCTAGAGCTCAAAACTTCCTTAAAATTCAAAACTTGTTAAAAATTTCAACCAACTAAACTATTTATCAAAACTTCATCGCTCCAGAAGGCTTTGAGCTTAATTGATTACTGATTTTCCAAATATTTGGAAATCGGACCGACATAAACACGGTCAAAAAATTGATCCATATCTATCAAATATTCAGAAAATCAACAATCAACCTAAGGATGCCCCAGAACGTTCTCTCCCTGCCACAAATTTCTTGTAACAACCTGACTTTCCCGGGCAGGTTATTTGCATGTGTGCCTCTATTTCGTTCTGCCGGCAGTCAAGCTATTTCCAATGGTCGAGGCAGCCTGCAGATTCAAAATATGACTCAGAAGGTTTTGGAAATACTACAGGGTTGGAAGAATGGGAGGCGGTGGAGCATCCATGCGAAATTGTAACTGTTAAGTTGCTTCGTTTCTTCAGTCCGTCTTCCTCCATTTCATTTGAAACCACAGTAGCCATATTTTTTTCCCTCTGCAATGTATCACAGTATCTCACGGGTGCTCAGAATCAGGGAGCTTACATTCTATCGACGGCTAGAGCGTATTGTTTATTCAAGAAAGTGAACCTAATTTTTCTCCCCGAAGCTTCTCTGTAGAATTTTGAGTGGACCGAGGGTTGCATTTCCCTAGATGCTGTCAGATTGATTTTAAAAAGCTCTTAATGTTTCAATTCATAAAGTGAGGTATGTTTACTGTTTCTTTTTTATTGTGCACAGTTTCCCACATTTAGCCTATCGATTTGAAGTTTTTTTACACACTCCTGTTGTGTTTCTTTCACATTCTTAGTATGGGTTTGTTTTCTTTTTAAATAAAAATAAATATTTTTAAATTTAATAGTTGAATTTTTTAAAATTAGAGTTTAGTAGTTTTGAATTTTGGCTTTATAGTTATATTATTGTTTAAGGATATTTTTAAATAGTTGTTGAGTTTCATTTTGGAGATAGTTTTTATCCTAGGTTGTTCATGAAGGAAAACTTGTGTTGTTTTTGTATTATTTCTTTTTCTTTTGCTTTAGCTTGTTTTCCAATGGTAACAAATATTACCTAAAATGAAATCCATATTTATGAATAAGATTGATGGAAGCTTGTAATGAAATGGTATGCTTATTATTTTGATGAAGAATATAAAACATTTGTTGCTCATGAAATAAACAAAAATAATAAAACAATTTTTTTTATAATTAGTGTAATTGATGAATCAATATTTCTAGGAATTAGTGTTGCATAATTATCTAAACATGAATGTGGCATTTTAGAGTAATTATTAAGATTTTATTTTTTTTTAACTTTAAAATACAATGTAATGGATCAATAAAGGATTATATTACAAAAATGTAATATTTTCTCCAACAAAAGAGGTCATTAGCTAAAAACATTTAAGAAACAAATATGTTTGAAAATAAATTTAGAAGTGCCATTCCTAAATTTGAAATAGTAAATTCCAATTTTCTTATCTCCAAATATTTTAAGTTCAATGAAAAATGATGAGTTAAGTAGTTGCTAATTAGTTAAGAAAACATTACAAGTGAGCAAATGAGAGATGCATTTTCCACAAGCTATAAATGAAAGGGAGAAGTAGAGGACGATATCATAATCAAAGTTATAATAATTAGAATTGACATAAACAAAATTCAAATAATTTCAATAATTACTATTATAATAATAATAATAGAGAAAGAAGAGGAGGAGCATGTAACTATTATAATAATTTTTTTTTTTTTTTTCTTTTATCTTGAGAAATATTTAGAGCTAAAATGTGTGGTTTGGATAACGAAATTCAAATAATTTCAATAATTATCAAGGAAGTGCATCCACCTCAACGAATAGAGAAAAAACTTCAAGTTAGTTTTCATAGGAAGAATGAAAGAAGGATTTTCTGAAAGAGGAAGACCAAGAGATGGGTTTAGAGAAAGATGTGGAGGATCATGTTACTATTATAATCATTTTTTTATTTTTATTTTGAGAAAGATTGTAGAGCTAAAATGTGTGGTTTGGATAATGAAATTAAGATAATTTCAATAATTATCAAGGATATTGTGAAAGAGGAAGACCAAGAGATGTGTTTAGAGAAATATGTGGAGGATTATGTTACTACTAGAATAATTTGTTCATTTTGAGAAAGATTGTAGAGCTAAAATGTGTGGTGTAGATCACAAAATTCAGATAATTTCAATAATTATCAAGGAAGTGCATCCACTTCAACGAATAGAGAAAAAACTTCAAGTTAGTTTTCATAGGAAGAAGGAAAGAAGGATCTTGTGAAAGAGGAAGACCAAGAGATGGCTTTAGAGAAAGATGTGGAGGATCATGTTACAAATATAATAATTTGTTCATTTTGAGAAAGATTGTAGAGCTAAAATGTGTGGTTTGGATAACAAAATTCAGATAATTTCAATAGTTATCAAGGAAGTGCATCCACCTCAATGAATAGAGAAAAAAATTCAAGTTAGTTTTCATAGGAAGAAGGAAAGAAGGATCTTGTGAAAGAGGAAGACCAAGAGATGGGTTTAGAGAAAGATGTGGAGGATCATGTTACTACTATAATAATTTGTTCACTTTGAGAAAGATTGTAGAACTAAAATGTGTGGTTTGGATAATAAAGTTGGAAATGTTGTTGTTGAAGAAACTAAAATTCATAATCTATCTATATCAAGTTTAATGGTACAACCCCCAGGGGGTAGCTCAATTGGTGACGGTTGTGTTTGAAATATTAGGTAAAGTATGAGATTTAGGGTTCAAATTACCCCCCCCAACCCCCCCAGGTGTTGGGGAATGTGTGGTTTCACCTAAGGGTTATAGTCCTAACAGTTAGAATGGACCCCATGTCATGTGAGTATGAGCCCTATCTAGTTTCCTATTCCTCTAGCAAAGAAAAATGTATCAAGTTTAATGGCACACAATGAAGAAAGTGACACTTGGTAGATTAATTTGGGATGCTTAACACATATGACATTTGAAGAGGAATTGTTCACTGGAATAAATCACAATAATTCTAGTAAAGTGATGTTTGGATGTGATACTCCTAAAGTTAAACATATATATGCAATGGCAATATTGATGATTAATGGAAATAGTATTTTTATTGAAGATACATTGTTGACACCAACATTGAAAAATAACCTACTTTCTATAAGATAGATGATCGACCAGAACTATAAGTTAGTGTTTGATAATAAAGAATATTAATCATAGACAAGATGCACAAAAATATTTTTGTGACAAGGATAAAATTGGTTGCACATATTATTTACAAAATCACTTTTTCCTTAAGTGAGTCATGCAATTTGAATGATACGAAAGAAGAGAATAATAGACTTTAACCTTTGAGAATGGGACATGTGAATTTCAATAAATTGGTGTTAATAAGGAAGAATAACATTGTGACTGGTCTTCCTTAAATTGAGGTTGATGGTGAGATTTTTGAAGGACACATACTAGGGAATCAACATAGGGACACATTCTTCAAGTGAGATTGATATGCTATGGAACATCTTCTATTAGGACATTCACATCTAGATGGTAACATGGAGACTTTGTCTCTTGGAAAGACAAGATATTTCCTAAATTTTATAAATTATTATTCAAGAAAAAACATGGGTATATTTTCTACAAGAATATACAAAAAGTATTTTCACATTTTATTGAGTATAAGGAGATGGTTGAAAGAGACATTTGCATATGCGCCCCCCCAACACAGGCTTGTTCACCAAGTATTTCAACGCGGAATGGTCGGTATACATCTTGAAATGTCCTCCAAGTAAATAATGTCGGTATTTCTGGAGTGCGTACACCATTGCCAACCCCTCGCGTTCGGTGGCAGAGTATTTATTTTCTTCTTTGGACAATATTCGACTCGCAAACGCGATCAGGTGATCCACATCCTCTGCGCCCTCCTGTGTGAATACGACTGCCAACGCGATACACGACGCATCAACATGTACATGAAATTCTACATCCCATTTCAGGAAGACCAAAACTGGTGCGAAGGCCAGTTTCCCCTTTAGGACATCCAAACTCTTCATGCAATCATCATTCTAGCAGTATGTCACATCTTTTTTCAATAGATTTTCCATCAGCGCAATTATTTGGGTATAACTCTTGCTAAACTTCCTATAGTAGCCATTGTGCCCCAAAATAGCGTGTAATTGTTTGACACTGCATGGTGCTTCTAGATTCAGAATAACAACAATATTTGTAGGGCCACCATCAGTTCTTCTTTGCAAACCACATGGCCTAGCAGGTTGCCAAAGGGAACGAGGAAGGTGCATTTTTTAAGGTTCAGCGCAATCTGGTGTCGGCGACAAGTGTCCAACATCAACCATAAGCTCGCTACATGGTGCTTAACTAATGCAAAGATAGTCCAATCGTCCAGATAGACCTCCAAGAACTTGTGGATGCATTCTTTGAACGCCGCCACCACCATGCGCGAGAATATCGCTGGCGCGTTCTTCAGTCAAAAGGGCATACGGTGTACTGAAAGCAGCCCCATTCTGTTGTGAAGGTTGTTTTGCTCCTGTCTTCTTGCACGATCTTAATCTGATGGTACCTTGAGAAGCCATTTGTAAATGAGCAAGCTTCCTAACTACCAACATTCTCCAATACTTCATCTGTGAATGGTGTCAGGAATGGATCATGAACACAGGAGTCGTTGAGCTTCTTGAGGTCCACGCATATTCATATTTCGCCTTTATGTTTTTTCTCTTTCACTACCATAGGACTCACCCAATTGGATTCTTCCACTCGTTCAATGATTTTGGCTGTGAGAATTATATCTAATTCATCGCAGACCTTTTCTTTATACTTTGGGTTCAAGCGATAAGGCCGCTGCTTAACTGGCTTCGCGTCTAGTTTCATAGTGATCTTCATCATCCCTAAGTCGCCAATGATCCATTTTAAGTCCGTGATTTTGGTCGGGAACAAGTCTTGGTGTTCACGGAGTAACTCAACGAACTTATCTATTGTAGCATCATCCCAATAATTCCCAAGCGTCGAATACTTCAACTCCGCTTTTATGCCAATGTTTACCTACTTTGTTTTTAGTGGTGCTGTGATGTTAGGATCCTCAATTGATGGTCCTCAAACCTCGCGATAGCCTTCGGGTTCTGGAATATCAATATTTTAGGGGTCGTCATCATCCTCCTCCACCTGCACATTATAACATTCTAGAGCGCTACTTAACTGGGTTGCCCATACTGGTTGCAACATTTCTAATGGCTCTTGTGGTCTTTTGAAGATGACGACTTCTACTGCTTGCAGCGCATCGTCAACAGTATTCGACCACCGTCTTCAAATGTGAATGTTAACAAAAATCCCTCACGCAAGACATCCCATTCGCCCGTACCATGTCGAAGTTCTCTCTTAGTATACCAGTTCATGGGTATGACATCCAAGGTATGGTAGAATAAGTGTACCCATTCGGGCTATGGTTCTTCCCCGTAGACCTTGGTCCATTTCGCGAGGTGCGTACGTGGGTCATCTCGTCCATCGTATTTGTCTTCTAACCATAGATGCAGCTTCCCAAACCATAGGCGCATCATCCTTCTGCATCTGAGCTAGTCCTTGAAATTTCCTTGATGTGTACCCCACCATTCAATGCATTGAACCGCTGCTATTCCGGTACTGCGCTTTCCAATTTTCTTAGGAATTCGTCCATTGCTGTCAATCCATCATATGTCAGCAGCTCTCTTGCCTCTATTGCATGCAACACAATGATCTAACCACCGTGTTACAATTCAGCGTTGTCACTTCGTTCAACTGATTATGCCATCACTCTACTTCTTCATCTGAATCTGAGGTGCACGAGCTTCCGCGCTCCCACGAGATCTTCCCATCTGTAGTCAGATTCACCCAATCCTGGTCTCACATAGTTATCTCATAAATAAAATCAATATCATCGTCGCGCACTCGTTCAGTGTAGCACGCTCCTTCGGTTGGGTCAAGTGGGACTACTACGCGTAGTGACTTTTTCTCGAAGATAATTTTGCGCTTTTTCAGGTTGATGACTCCATTCATATTGGTGGCCTAATATATTCCTAACAATGTGGGATAGGGATTGTTGTCATCGACAATCTCTATTACTTCAAAATCCGCCTGCGCGCTCGTGCCTTCAATATCAACTATTACCCCTTGCAACCTCCCCATGGGAAAAATCTTTTGTTGGTTCACCATTCATAATTGAATAGGGGACCACTGCAACGTGGGCCTACCCATGCGTTCCCATGTTTGCTTCGGTAATACATTCGCGTCCGAACACAGATCTAGGTTTCCCTGATCCATTTCATATTCCCCAATCTGTGCAGTCAACCTCATTTCCCTTCCAGTGCGCAATGCATGCTTCCCCAATTTTTGGATGACGCACGGTTCCCATGACCCCACACACCTGGTGATCAGTTCCTGTAGTCCTTTAACCACCTTGTTGTCGCGCAACAATTTCATGCATGTCTCCAGAAAGGTAGTGAGCATTGAAGGATCCATTCCCGGCTCTGGTTGATTCTTACTACCTGAAGTGGAGGCCTCCGCGAAGCTCTTCTTAGCTTCCATGAATGTCTCCTTTGTGCGTTCTAAGTCAAAATCGGGTTCCTTTGTAGGAGCCTTGCAAACCCATGTACTTTCCTTTGGCTGCTTCCCCGTATCTTGTCCCGTGGCCATACCACTTTTGAGCATCATGTTTACATTCGGGTCCTCTTCGTGTGGCTTAGACCTCATCATTTGTATATTCTGAGTCGGGGGAGGCTGGAATACCCATTTTTCAGGCATCTTTGTGATCAACGTAGGACAGTCTATTGTTTCATGATCAAACTGCGCACAATACAAACAAGATATCCTCGTCAGGTTAGTATAATCGCAGGCATAGTGCCCTAGTCCTCCACAATTGTAACAAATTAACTGTCTGTGGCCCCTTCCTGGTCCCATTCCACCTCGTCCTCCACCTCGCCCTTGAAATCCAGTGCGTGCCATCCCCGCATCTAGGTCGAGGGCTTGCGTTTCGGTTTACATCCTATAGGCTGGGGTTTGATCCATCATTAGCTCGTAATTGTGACAAGTGCACTCACCGTGGCCTACTGGCCTGCAGAAATTACAAAATAATTGTTGGGGTGTTTATGTATATTTCTACAGCAAATGCCAATTGTCTGTCGTGTGTTTCCCTCCTATCTGACAGATCACACACCATAAAGCGGGTGCCGCACTCGGCCCTGCCTATGCCTCCGGTCTCAGCGGTATTGGCCCTCCTCCTTCCAAGTAGTTCGCGAATACTGGGCAATGATCCTTGTCATGGCCCTGGCCTTTGCACTTTATTTACCATACTTCCTCGCGTGCCTCTGGCCATGGTGCCCTATCCTACTTCAAGCTTTGCATTTCGAAGCACAGATTTTGTAATTGCGCGTGGATTTGTTGAACTCCCAACCCAGGGTCCTGTATCGGGGTTTCATGTAATCTCATCGCCATCTCCAATGCTTCGACCTAGGTAGAAAGCTTCTGTTGTGACAACGTTGTCCTCAAGTGCAGTGCCAGAGATGCTACAAACCATGCATGATGTTGTGCATCCGTTAGCGTCATATTGGCCTCGCAGATCATACTCTTCAACCTTTGGTGTAGATCCCAGGGGGTCTCGCTTGGGAGCATCGCGATCTCTTTAAACCTGATGATTGACTGCGTCTCTGATTTTGTCCTACTAAATTCCCTGTTCAATGCGTTCTGGATCTCTTCTATCTCTGTGTTTGGGTGGTCATTAGAATGTTTGGTATACCATGTTAATGCACGATCCTACAATGCACTAACCAATGTAGCCTTCTTAATATTGTTGTCCCTGACACCATGTGCTTCCCATACCGCTCTTACCACGAACCAGAATTAGTCCGGATCCTCATTCACTACTCCTCTGAATAATGGCAATTTGATCGTGCTCGCCATACTAAACCATGGAGATGGTGGGGGTGGAATGGGTGGAGATGGAGGTGAAGGAGGTGAAGTGGGTGGTAGTGTGGATGGTATCTACAAAATCCGCTACCTTATGAAACTGACTGTTTTTCTCAAAGAAACCTTCGCGAGCTCATACTCGCTCTCCCGCGAGGGAGAAATTAAGGGACTATTTTCTAATTGTTTGTTACTTCCACTTCTGTAGCTCTTTCCACTCTACGTACTCCCAAACATTAATTTATTCGCATAACCCACTTTTCACATAACAACATCTTAATTTAGGTATTCAAAGATTTAACATACTTACCTTGCGGTCCCTTGAGAAAACATCACTCTGCCTCATTGTAACTGACGGTCGTGTCCATCGCGAACTTAGTGATAAATCCTCCTATTATCAAGTTGAGCCAATGGTCCACAGCTCGCATTATCATATCTTCTAAGGCTTCTAGTCTACGCACTAGTTCCAGAGTCCACACTATCGGTTGGTCGAGCCTACACCTTCCCTGGCTGTCGGCTAACCTCATGATCCACTCATACAGTTCAGAAGGAAAGGATGGAAAGAAAATCTTGTGGATTTCCATATAAGTGTAGGGATCCAACCAATTTTCCTCGGACACTTGCAGAGTTTTGTTTTCCTATGTTGCGAACTCATGAATTTTCTTGTCCAAGCACTCTTCAATTTCTTTCTTTTTTGCGTTCCAATGGCACGACATCAGACATTCCTTATGCAGATCCCAGTCCTGGTAACAGAACCATTTGTTGGCTTAGTGGGGCCTGACCCAGGTTCGGAAGTGATTTAGAAAAGCAAATCCCCATACTTCTGGCCCTTTTGGCAATAGTCTGTGGAGCACGGACTTAGGTCTCACCCGAAGTAGTATGGGAGGGTGCTAGAACCAGGTTTCCGCACCCTAGGGATGTTTGAGATGAGGTGATTGGAACACGGTCCAACCTTCATACTTACTGCATTATGCACACCTACGGGTACCCCGTGCCCTGTGATATTGTCTTCGCACAGTTCTAGCCGTAGTATGACCTGTGTTATTTACCCAAGTCTTCCTTAATTAGTCTTCGTTAGATGATTACTTAGATTAAATTCACATATAAACATTCATACGAGTATTCATCAAATGCATGCAGTAAATAAATAGAGTAAAAGCAATGAATAACATCGACATAAAGATTCCAAAATAGATGCACAAAATAAACTTCTCTTTATTATCTTTCAATGCCAAGTACAGACCTGACTCCGCCCTGCGCACTTAGTTGCAGGGGTCCACGCACTGAGCTGTGGATTCTACTAGGTCTCTACACACTCAACTGTAGAGCCTCTTCCTACCACTACGACCCAGTACACTTCAGATTCCACTCTAGAATCTAACCATGCCTTCGCTATTCTATCTATTCTCTACCAAGTTAAGCTATCTTTACACTTATAGCCTCGCTCTATTTATACAATCCCATGGTCTGCAGACCATGGGTAGGCTGACACAACTTTACATTAAATTACAATATTTTAGGGTAGACAGCCCTATGACTCGATTGTACACTTCGTGCTCTGCGCCTGTACTTCGTAGAGTTCTACACCATCTTTGACCAAAACTTGGGCTTTGAGCCCCAAAACCTAGTGCGGGGGATGCCATGCCCAACACATGTATGATTTTCAAAGTCACATTTTTCTTAAGTGTGTGTAACATACCCCTAGCACTTCGCCATCTATTCCAACCCTTGTTGAGGCCCAACATTGTGCTGATTACCCATGTTAACCTGTGTGATGAGGCTCATCAATAGGTACATTATAATGGTCATAATTCCATCCTCCAACTTTAGAACTATCTCTTTCTCACATTTATTTACAATTTTTGTTATATTATACTTAGTTGTTGGGTTGTGTTATATTCTTTCCATGACTAGCCCATGTAGTTAACCGAGGGGTTAGAGGCCCCCCCCCTTCATCGCACCGATTGCATAGCGGGGGGGTCACAGGGGGTTTGAGGGGTGCGGGTAACCCCTCTCTATGGGGTCCGCGATAGCACCCCATAAAATTTTGTTTTCTGGACCCTATGTTAGGTTGGGCGGAACTACCTATGGTTTTGTGCATGATTTTCGCACATGGTTTTGGACGCGATGGTTTTCGGTTCATGGTTTTGGACGTGATGGTTTTTGGTCCATGGTATTGGATGCTTTGGCATGTATAAATATGTATTATAACATTGAAAAGAACGTTATGAAAAATCAAGTTGGTAGTCCCGGTTTTGGGATCCAGTGGAAAATCTCTGTGTATATGTGTTTTATGTGTTATGCTCTCGCATTATTTATTTTTTGTGTTTTAGAATTCGTATGCAAGTAATTTCTGTATAGTGTTAAAACCTACATTTGGTATCAGAGATTTTTTGGCTTCAAGGGGACACCTTTGTTGCTGAGGGGTTTCGCTCGGGCCTGTGGTAGACCTTGTCCAGTGGGATATCTGCAGGATTGATTCTGGTGGTGAAAGAAGATGACGAGCAGTGGAAAGATAGAGATCGATAAATTTAATGTTCAGAGTTTTGAGTTATGGAAACTCAAGATGGAGGATTTTTTGGTGGATAAAGATCAATGGATCGCGGTATATCCAGGTAATAAACCAATAGGAGTGTCCGATGAAGAATGGAAGACGTTGGATTAGAAGGCAAAGAGCACAATATGATTGTGTTTCTTAGATTCAGTATTGCTGAATGTATCGTGGGAAGCTATGACGAAGGCTTTGTGGGACAAGTTAGGGACTTTGTACCAATCTAAGTCTCTGGTGAATAAAATATTCTTGCGGAAAAAGCTGTATAACCTGAGATGAAAGATGGAGACTCGGTGATAGAGCATATGAACACATTTAATACTATGGTAAGTAAGTTATTATCTATTGATATCAAAATTTTAGATGAAGATAAGTGCATTAATTTGTTGTGTTCTTTACTAGATTCGTGGGATAGTCTAGTTATTGCAATAGGTAGCAATACAACTGCCTTGTAGTTTGATGAAATAGTCTCATCCTTGCTGACGGAGGAGATGAGACGGAAAAATATGG
>APFE030194211.1:0-39181 GCA_000404065.3 Pinus taeda | reverse complement strand
ATAGGAAGGCTAGAATCATTGGTCACGGAAAAGTAAAGTTGAAGTTGCAAGGTGGAAGGGTTAGAACACTTCCGGGTGTTCTGCATATTCCTGCATTGGCCAGAAATTTGATTTCCGTAAGAAAGCTGGATGATGCAGTTGTAAAAATGGTGTTCGAGAAGGATACCTGCAAGATGGTTTGGGGAGCACTGGTATTGATGCAGGGAGTTCGGATTGGAACTTTGTATAAGCTCCAAGGTAGCACTATTGTTGATGGGTGCAACAATGTTGTGGTTCCCTAAAGTGGAGCAGAAAATCTAGTGATCTCTGGAGAGAAGACCATGTCGTGGCATGAAAGGCTTGGAAATATTGGAGAGAAGGGCCTTCAAATACTTCACGGTAAAGGTATGGTAGAAGGTACGAGTAATAGCTCTCTGGATTTTGATTTATGTGAACATTGTGTATATGGGAAGCAGAATCGGGTGAGTTTCCCCTCTGGTGGTAAGAGGTCGAAATAGATATTAGAACTTGTGCATAGTGATGTGTTTGGACCTATGAAGGTTCTATCATTGGGTAAGTCTGTGTACTATGTATAATTTATAGATGAATTATCAAGGAATACATGGATATATTTCCTTAAGAAGAAATCTAAAGTCTTTGTCAGGTTTAAAGAATTTAAGGCTCTAGTGGGAAACCTGACAGAGAAGAAGATAAAGGTGTTGAGGATAGATAACAGTGGAGACTTTTGTAGTAAGGAATTTGAAGAATTCCGTAAGAAGTGTGGTATAGCATGGCAGAAGACTACTCCATATACACCTGAGCAAAATCGAGTTGTAGAAAGAATGAACAAGACGTTGATGGAAAGGGCAAGAAGCATGCTTAGTGGTGTCGGGTTAGGACAAGAATTCTGGGCAGAGGTGGTGGAGACAACATGTTACCTCATCAATAGATCACCTTTATGAGCATTGGAGGATAAGACTCCACAAGAGTTTTTGTTGGACCTCAGAATTACTCTCTCTTTGACAACTTTTCTGACTTCTTTCTCTTGTTTTCCATAAAAGATAGATCCCCATCACTGATAAATGATAGATTTTGTCTCAAGGAAGACATTAAATGATTGACATATTATAATTTTATGTTTTTGCTATTTGAAATAAGTTTTTTCAAATTAGCTATGGAACGCAGCCTATTCTGCAGCTAACCATGTGTTCCATAGCTACTTCCATGGTTAAACAGGTTACAGGTGTCCAATGAAGAAACTGACCACATGGGCATCTCTGGAATCGTCTCAACATGGATCCTATCCTAGTCACCCAGCCAAGATTGACAAAAAACGCTAGCTCAAGACCACAGTCAAAGGTGGAGTCAAACGTATGAAACCCGGAAGTAATATGACTCTTTGTCTACCCTTTTTTGGTTAATTAATAAATCCAATAGATCTGTTGAAGCATTAACTCGGATCAGCCACCTCTGTCAACGGTTCTGTGCAACCACCTTATTCGAATTCAAGTCACCTATAGTTGATCAAACATTTACACAAATTGGTTGTAATACGCGTAGACCACCTGTAGCTAATTTTCCTCAAAAGATAGTTATGAATGTTTCTTTAAATACTAGTTGTACAGAACTGGGAGCAGTTCGAAGTTTTTGGATGTATTAAGATTATACTTGTAGCTTTGTAATTTTGAAATTTTGTTCCTGTTTATAATATAAAGCCGTGTGTTGACCAATGATAGTTTGAAAGATTATTTTCAACTAGTTAGCAGCTCAACCTAGTCAGTTGTAGAGGTTTTCTTTTCATCTATTTTATTCTTTCTATTTAGTTTTAAATTCTTCATTTGTTTTTAGCAGTGTTTATAACTTAGGTGGATTTCTTATAGTTTGATTCCTTTTAGTTTTAATCAGTAGCATAATGTTAGAATTCAATTATGTAGTCTTATTTCTCCAATCCATTTCATAAAGGAAACGACTTTGTTTCTAAATAGAGTAAGGTTGGAAGTAATGAAGATGCATTGTTGGTTAGTTTACTCCCTATTTTTGTTATTTACTTCCTAGTTTAGGTTGTCAATGCACTGTACTAATGAATGTTTTGGTCACCATTGCAAGCTGATATCCATCCTAAACTAAATGGTTAAGCATTCACTTTACATAAGGGTTGAAACCAATCAGTTACCTTCTGCATGTTTTTATTTAGTTTCTTTTTTAGATCATGAAGTACAAAAGTTGCTTGAATTCCATCTTAAGAAGGTTATCCTTCAAAATTAAAGGTTAAGGTAACTAGAAGTACTTCAGTTAATTTCATTCTCTGTATTTATTTCAACATGACTCAGAAATTTACCTTCTAGTTTTAAGAATTATTCATTAATTAGGATTATATGAGAAGATGGGATAGATGCTCTATTTTTTCCCCTTCTTTTAACTTAGACTTTGACTAGCTTTTGAGCTCTTGGTTCACCTTTAAGAAATTTAGATTTGGTTTCTCATAGTTCAAATTGTACATAATTAGTGATCAAAGAACAAAAACCCCCAAAACAATATAAAATACAAAACAACGAAGTAAGAAGGGTTAACTAGCACATACAATGCACTACACTTCATCACCTTACGAGCCTCAGTTGATAATTTTTGCAAAGCAATTTAGGACACTAAATTGACTAAACAAGTATGGATTGGTAAGAAACCCTCTCTTTCACATCTGAGGGTATTTGGATGTGATGCATATGTACATGTTCCAAAGGAGAAACGAGCCAAGTTGGATAGTAAATCTGAAAAGTGCATCTTTATTGGGTATAAGGATGGTTTGAAGGGTTATAAGCTTTGGAACCCTGTAACAAGGAAGGTTGTGTACAGCCTCGATGTGGTGTTTAGAGAGGTGAAAGATGTTATTAAACATGAAGTCCAACCAAAGGAACCTAAGAAGATAGAGTTTGAGCTTATGAATGAAGAATCAGACTCTACAGTAGAGGAGGAACCAAAAGATGAAGAGCTACAAACTCCGGGTGTGAGAAGATCAATTCAAGAAAGAAGGAAACCAGAAAGTTATAGTCCATCTACTTTCTGTTCAATTTTTTCTTTATTTTTTACTGATGATGATCCCAGAACAGTGAAGAAAGCAGTAGATTCAGAGGATGGCAAACTCTGGAAAGAGGCCATGGTTGATGAAATGGCATATTTGCATAAAAATGAGGCTTGGGATCTGGTGGAGTTGTTGGCTGGGAGGAAACCCATTGGCAACAAATGGGTGTTCAAGAAGAAGACAAATGTAGAAGGAAAGGTGGAGAAATACAAAGCTCGGTTGGTAGCAAAAAGGTTATTCCTAGGTGCCAGGAATTGATTTTGGTGATATTTTTTCTCCTGTTGCCAAGGTAGCTTCTATTAGATTAATTTTATCAGTCGCTGCTGCTTTTTATTTTGAGGTAGAACAGATGGATGTGAAGACAACATCTATTCACGGGGATCTGGAAGAGGAGATCTACATGAAGCAACTTGAAGGTTTTGTGGTGAAGGGTAAGAAAGAAATGGTATGCAAGTTAAAGAAGTCTCTATATGGGTCAAAACAATCACCAAGGATGTGGTATCAGAAATTTGATACATTTATACGGGGACTTGGCTTCACCAGAAGCAAAGTAGATCACTGTGTGTATTTGAAATTAATTGGTGACTGTGTTATTTAACTGGTCTTGTATGTGGATGATATGTTGTTGGTTGGAAATGACAAAGAAATTATCCAGGATTTGAATACCCAATTGTCCTCCAAATTCAACATGAAAGATCTTGGTGCTGCAAACTATATTTTGGGCATGGAAATTAAAAGAGATTAGGAAAATAGGAAGCTCTGGTTAAACCAGAGAAAGTATGTCAAGACAATACTGCAGAGGTTTAATATGCAGGATAGTAAACTAGTGAAGGTTCCTATTCCTATAGGTGTGAGGTTATTTGCTGAATAGTGTCCCAAGACACAAGAAAAGGAAGAAGACATGTCCCATGTTCCATATGCAAGTGCAGTCGGTAGCCTATTGTATGCAATGGTATGTACTAGAACAAACATTGCACATGTAGTGGGAGTATTGAGAAGGTTTATGTCACATCCAGGGAAGGAGCACTGGACAACAGTGAAGCGAGTTTTTAGGTATTTGCGTGGCACTAGTGATTATGGTTTGTGCTACCAAAGAAGACCAGGATTGGACAAAGTATTGGATATTCGTGGCTTTGTTGATGCAGACTAGGCTGGAGATCTGGGTCAGAGAAGATCTACAAGTGGGTATGTGTTTAAGCTATTTGGAGGTGCAGTCAGTTGGATGAGTTAAAATGGAGATGGGTTCATTTTTACACAAGATTGTACCATAGGGAACTATGCATGGATTCAGTTTCATGTTTACACAAGCTTGAAATGAAAAACTATACTTGGAACTAGTTTCATTTTTACATAAGCTTGAAACGAGGAAAAACTTTGCCTAAAACTGGTTTTATTTTTAGACAAGCTTGAAATGAGGAAAAACTATGCTTGAAATTGGTTTACATACCCCCAACATGATGAAAGGGAGAGTCTCTTGTAACTAGATGGAAGTCACTGCAGTGAAGCAAGACGGTTATCCAACATCTTTTTGGCTTCGTCCAGATAGGAACAAAGGTGAATGGGTTGATTCCCTTCACATAACCTATTGGGAAACTTAACTTTACCACTAGGTGCATGCCCCCCAAGCTTCATTACATTCACCTAAGTAGCCTACTCATGGCTATTAGGTGGATGGAATGAGGGTTCTTTTACGAGATCAAGTGAAAGACTCGACTCGGATTTTATGAGATCTAATCAAAGACTCGACTTGGAACTTGGGACCTTGTTTCATTTTTTAATGAGCTTGACACATGACAAGGAACTCTACTCAGATTCCTTGTTTCATTTTTTAAAGAGCTTGACACAAAAAAAGGAAGTATGCTCATACTCCTTGGTTTCATTTTTTAACGAGGTTGACACAAGACAAGGAACTATCCTCATACACATTGTTTCATTTTTTAACGAGGTTGACACAAGACAAGGAACTATCCTCATATCCTTGGTTTCATTTTTTAATGAGGTTGACACAAGACAAGGAACTATACTCATTCTCTTTGTTTCATTTTTTAATGAGGTTGACACAAAACTAGGAACTATCCTCATGGGAGCTGTTTCATTTTTTAATGAGGTTGACACAGTAAAGGAACTATCCTCATATTCCTTGGTTTCTTTTTTTAGTGAGGTTGAGACAAGATGAGGAACCATCCTCATGGAACCTATTTCATTTTTTTAATGAGGTTGACACAGTAAAAGAACTATCCTCATATTCCTTGTTTCATTTTTTAACGAGGTTGACACAGGGCAAGGAACTATCCTCATATCCTTGGTTTCATTTTTTAACGAGGTTGACACAAGACAAGGAACTATCCTCATGGGACCTATTTCATTTTTTAATGAGGTTGACACAGTAAAAGAACTATCCTCATATTCCTTGTGTCATTTTTTAACAAGGTTGAAACAAGTCCAGGAACTGTCCTCGTAGACCCTTGTTTCATTTTTTAACGAGGTTGACACAAGACCAAGAACTATCCTTATATCCTTGTCTCATTTTTTAACGAGGTTGACACAAGATAAGGAACTATCCTCATACTCTTTCTTTCATTTTTTAACGAGGTTGAAACAAAACCAGGAACTATCCTCATGGGAGCTGTTTCATTTTTGAATGAGGTTGACATAGTAAAAGAACTATCTTCATATTCCTTGTTCACGACTCATAGGATGTCATGACTTCCAAGAGGTTCTCATCAGATGGGAGAACAATGTTGTAGAAGGGATCTGTAGCAAGGAATCCATTAGAGAGATATAGTTCCAATTCCCCCAGTACATAATGTACAATATCACTGAATTGATCGGCAGTTGATGTAGGCATGGAACGGGTTGCCACATAATTAAATCATGGCGGGGATGATACCATTGGTACAAAAGGACCATTTAGGGAAGATGGTTGATTGGAAGCCATATTTGGACCGAGAAATGAAAGTTGGTCAACGGTGACAATTCTACCTTCATGAGAGAAACAAATCACTCGAAAGAGTGTTGAAACAATAGCTCCCATGTCATAAACATAGTTGCGCCCAAGAAGTAAATTGTAATATTAAGGGCCTAGGACTACCATCACATTGAGATAAATGATTTTTCCTCCCGAAGTAATAGGTAACTGAGGGAGGATCCCTAATTGCGGACTGGTTCCTCTGTTAAAATACAACAAATTCTGGGTAACAGGCACAAGCAGCGACGAACCGAGTGCTTGCCAAGAAGTTGAGGAAAGGATACTCATAGATGCACCTTCATCTATAATAGTGCCAAATACAATCATATTACAAACTTGTAATATGATTTGAAAAGGCACATAAGAAGGAAGATGAAATCCTGCCAGTCGATTCTAGTCAAAGGAAGTGACTAGACTACTTGGAGGGGGTACCGTAAGAATGGGAGAATTATCCCCTTGAGTTACAAGAATGGGAGAATTTTTCACCTGCCTTGATGGAACAGGACGGTTGCCTCTAAGCTCATTGGAATATGAAGAAATGAAAAGAACGTGAGTGGTATCATACTCACTCTTTATAGGAAAGGTTTGATTAATTCAAGGTGAAATCAAGTCAACTATTTCCTCAACCTGTTGATTTGGGTCAGGTATAGACTCATAGGATTCACTTTCAGAGACAGTGGGTTTGACCGACAGCTGATTTGAGTTAGTAAATTCATCAACTAGTGAAGGATTAAGGGAGAGCCTCCTGTAACTAGATGGAAGTCGATGCGGTGAAGCAGGATGGTTATCCAACACTTTTTTGGCTTCATCCAGATAGGGACAAAGGTGAATGGGGTGATTCCCTTCACATAACCTACAAGGAAACTTGAATTTTCCCTTCTTTCCATGAACTTTACTACCACTAGTTGATGGTGTGTCACCAGCATGATCTCCAGAAGTTGATGACATAGGATGATGTGAACGTGAAGACCATTTGTCTAAGATCTGAGGAATATTAGGACAATTTCGAAGAAGATGGTGTCCTACACAAAGTTTGCACGGATATCGAATTTTGTGAGGCTTGACAGATGGTTTCTCATCAGATATTGCATTCAAAGCAATGGTTGCCTGGTTTCCCCTCTACTGAATTTGCTTCTTCTTCTTCTTCTTAGCCACTTGGTTACTAGTACCAATACTTTCACCAGGTGAAGAAGAAGAAGGGGAGGAAGAAAAAACTGAGGAAGAAGGCAAATGGTCAACTTTAGGATCAACTGGAGGTTGATTTTGTCCAGTTGGAGGTGTACTCGATTGTGGAGAAATCACAACATTTTGAACCAAGGAGGTTGAGGTTGAAAACAACCATATTGGTAAGTCAATGGTAAATCCTGGTCGGGATAATGTAGCCATATAAGGAACACCAATATTTTCGAAAGAAGGAAAAGAACTAGGATTCCCATCAAAAGGAATTCCTTGATCGGTGAACTCTGAATTTGTCGCCATATGTTACAACCTAAGATCAACTAAGGACCAAGTGTGGAAGATGTTATCCGTGGTCAATTAAATTTATTTTAATCAAAGTACCATAACAAAACAAAAAATGGATAATCTAGGCAAAAGGTTTACCAAGCAAATGTGAACTATAGAATACCTCCCGACGAACTGAGAAGTACGGGCAGGTAATCTCCCCGAATGCTGTGTTCGGTGTATCATAGTGTACAAGGTGGAGGACTTGGTTACCTAAGGATGGATAGAAACCTAGTGTTTTCCTCCGATATATTATGTGGAGGCCTAGTCTGTATAAGCGCTGTCTAATGCAAAACCGCATAGTGAGAGCATTCCCATATAATTTACATATTGTAACACCACCCTATATACCAGATGGTACGTGGACGAGCTATGATATAATCATGTATGTGGAATGTGGTATCACACTTGGTATGTATTGTAGACAATTTAATGACAATTGCTTTGTTTTACAACGCCGGAACACGTCTCTAGCCTAGAACCACTAAATGTTTTTCGTTAGGTGACAATGCTCCTTTAGGTAAATTCAGATAAATTTTAAGTTGATCTTCTTTAGAATTTTCCTTTCAAGGTTCACCATGTGATGTATGTTTGCAATTCCTAAAATGAAACTAATATGATAAGCATTCTTTTCATTCAATTGAATAATGAAAACCTTATCTAGTAGGGATAAAGCAATCAAATCTTTGACAAAGAGTAAAGAGAACATCTAATGTAATTTCCCTAGCTATTCCTTTCAAGCATTCAAAAACTACAATTTGAATGATGCAAGTTTTTCTTTTTGATTCCCTTAATGTTATGATGAACAAAAAGGAAGCTAATGCACATACAATCAATCAATATTTTTATAAGAACGAATAATTTACGATAGTTCAGTTTCGAAGGAAAAGAAGACTTTTACGACACTTTCTTTCGAACAAATATTAATAAACTATATTCTAACTTTGACTATGGATTGATAATGACAAAGAAAAAATTTAAGAAACATTAATCAATCAAGTCAAAGTAGGGTTGGAAAAGGAGATAGAAACTTGTTTTCCGAGACATGACATTCATTGGCCAATCAACAAGAAATAAAACAGAGGAAATTTGATAAAAACTCAATCCAAAGGTGAAACTTTTCCCTAAGGTTGATCAATGCAGGTAAAAGAGGGCCTAACTGCACTTTAGAGCGTTGTCTCTCACTCAAGGGTGCTTTGCAGAGCATTGTCCCCTGACCAAGCCTGCGCTGATTCTTGAGAGGCCACTCAAGAGTCATCTAACCTCAATTTTTTACCAAACTTCAATGCAAAAGAGCTGAAATAAAGTCAATGAACAAAAGTAAGGTCTGCAAGGATGTCCTAGGAGGTGGATAAGCTACTAGGAAAGAGGATCTTCCCCATTGGAGTTGACAATTTGTTTTGGAGAATTTGGTATCTATAGATAAACACTAATTCCCTAGATAAGTAGCTATATATAGAACAACAGTTTAAAGTGTTTTAGTATTTTCCTACAAGGAATAGATAAGATGAGAATATTAGAAGACCTACTTGTAGTCCCACTTTCCTCTCGTCTCCCTTGTGTCAATCCTGTCGCTCCTTCCTGTACTTAATACGCTTGAGAAGTACCTGTAAACACAATAGAAAACAAAGAATCGATCAAAGCACATGATCTATTGAATATAAGTGAAAGGAATCAAATACAATTCACACATATAAGCATTATGAAACAATACAAACATATGGGAAAAAGGTTCAAACACTTTATTGAATAGAAGAATGAATTACAACCATTGGTGTCTGCTTCAAAGCCATTCCTCCAGCTTGCATCCCATTCACATCACATCAAAAGCATGACAAAATTGTATCATTACAATACTTGCTTCAAAGCCAAATCTCATAGCCACATTATAATCCAACCCCTGATCACTTAGATGAGTGGTCAATTTATTGGAAGATGAAGGAGGCTTTGTCATAAATGGTGGCATTGAATGGCCTACCATACTTAGAATTAGTTCCATGGAGGAAGGGATGAGAGTATAGGATGCACCTTAACTCCTTCCTCATCCATTTTCAAGCTCATAGGAGTTGATAAGTGAGGGAACCTTCTATATGACTCCAAAAGAGAAGAATATTCCCCAAACCCTATATGAATTTTGCTCAATCTTGCCCAACACAGGTGAAAGGAAGCCCAAGTGCTCTGCAGAGCACCCTGGCTATGGACTTAACTGCTCTGCAGCACACCCTTATAAGGGCCTACCTGCGCTGGTCCCTCTAGAGGCTATTTCTGGATATCTTCAAGTCATGACACTGTCTGGGAAGGAGTCATTCAAAGGGGTGACTTGTTTAGGGCATGTAGCAACTAAGATTAGGGTTTGATGAGCCCTAAAACACTAATCTGGATTATGGGATTGATGTGCCCAAATGGATCTGTAACAATGCTCAACATATAAGATTTCATTACATGTACATAAACAGTCATCTACAGATATAGATCCATGATCAGAATGACTATCAATGTAAAGTCATTGTACATATTATTTAGTACTCCTGAAATCACAACCTGGATGGATGAAACTAGATCCGGGGTCTTCTATCTCGTTCAATCATTCGCTTAAGTACGAGTCTAACCATGTGAATATGTGATCTGAAGTTGAACATGGGAAGACACTGTCTGATTACCAGCTAATGATGTAAGTCGTTAACAAACGCGAGAGAAATCATCGATAATGATAATGATCCTTAAGGTACTACAATACATTCTACATGGCGTGAATGGATGATTTGATGTTGAACACCATACAAAGTCTTTCAGTCGAAGGCCAATGATGTCAAACTATTGCCGGAAGTGAGAAACTTGCCATTGATGTATGCAAGCCTCAAGGTACTGGAAGGGTGTTTCTAAGTCAACCTCTTGGATAATGTGTTGATGTCGACAAGAAGCGACTCGTTGCAGGAGGGCCTTGATGTATCCCACATCAGCCACATGAAATGAGTGTAATGATTTTGGAGACAGAAGTTGACTGATGACACAAGGTTCAGGAATGGTAGTCACGTAAATGAAGGTTTATGGTATTGCAAAGAATGAATTTTGACTGGATGACTTCTCTTGAACATGTCGGTGACACTGAAATGAATTGGTAGAATTGACCCAAAAAAAAGTGATGGATGGTATGATAGACCAACGGTATGATAACCATCAAGCTGATAAGCCAACCCAAATAGTCACGGTGATGGAGTGAAAGTGTCATGTTCAAGAGCGACCTGCTACCATAAAGTGGTTTTCCCATTTTTCCCATTTTCCCCAATCATTGCTGACCAGTACCTCTTTATTTTTTATCAAGTTTGAGGAGGATAACATATGCCTTTTGTATAATTCCACCTTTCGGGTGAATCCATCGTTATGTGATGTTTTAATGAGTCTAGCTAAGGTGAAACTCAGTCTTGTCTAGATGGAAAAGTTTGTCGCTATTTGATGTTTTAACGAGTTTAACGACAAAGATAACTTGACCCTTTTCATGTTTAGAGAGTTTGAAAAGGGAAAAAAAGAAAACTCCACAAGTTCTTTTTCATAGATTTGTCTCTCAAGCCCGAAAATGCGTAAAACAATATGAGAGAGAACCTATTGACCATGCTCGGTCAAGGTATTCCTTTTTTGTAGTTAATCTATCTCAGCCCGAAAAAGGGGTAAACTTATACTGAGTAGATGTCATTTCCAATCCGTTAATGAGATGAAAAGGATAAGCTCTTGACAATCTTTTCACATTTAGAGAGTCTAAAAAGAGCTTAAAGAGGAATCCAATGGGGTTCCTTTTTCGTTATTTGATAGAGCTTGAAAAAGAGATAAAAGTGTGATTCGTGGTCAAAAGTACAATTTACAATCGAGCACGTTAAATTTTGTAAGTCAGCTATAAAACCTACTCAAAACATCACCAAATGGATTAAAAATACCTATTTCATAGGTAAAAATAGGCAAATACTAATGTTTACTTGATTAATGAACATGAAATAAAGATAAAACAAGTTCTTACCGTGAAATTTTTACCATTTGAGACTTACCATTCAATTTTGTGCTCTGGGTTAGTTTTTTACCTTGAACTTCATCAGCTGATTGCGAGAGATTCTGTGGACCATTTCTTGTGCCATCCAAACCAGGTAGGAGATCTACCCCTCCTCTTTCTTTTCAGGAATTCTTTTACTGTTTCATGCAAGTTTTAGGGTTTTTTGGGGCCTCTAGGTTTTGATTTTTTCACCCTGGGATCAATGCAGGCTTTCACATTGAAAACTGCACTGAAGAGCACCCTGATAGAGGGCTACCTACTCTGTAGCACACTATCTCTATGCCTGGGCTGCGCTGGGTGAGTTTCCCAAATTTGTTTTAGCTGTTTGCTCCAAAATTTGTCTTGTTTTTTTGCATGGAAAGGATCCTAACTAAGCTTATGATTGGATTTTTGGATTTCATCGGATCAAAATGTCGATTACATGGAGATAAAGAGAACATGGAGAACAAGACATGGTTTCCCTAAACAATCCAGGTACAGTTGAGGCCCTAAAAAATTGTGGGTTACTGAAATACTTCAAGTTGTCTGGAATGAGGCAACAAATAGAACTATTGTAGTTCCTTGTTCATGCATGGGATCCGACAGATCAAAATTTTCACATAAGGGACAAGATGGTCCCTATAACCATTGATGATATTTATTTTTTTACCGGACTGTCGAGGCGAGGTGTCCCCATCTCACTTTCTAAATTTTCTCATGGAGGAGAATCGGGAGAGATTACATTCGACAGTTTTGTCAGCTAGGTACAAAGCCTAGCAAGGATGGGAAAATAAACATCAGGGATGTAGGTGATTTTCCTTTGAGAACGATCCTCTTCATAATCACAAAGTTGGCTGGCAGTGTGACACTACATCTGGCGAACATATCATATTTGCAGTATGCACTTAACTGTTTAGAGCCAAAAGTATTCAATTGGTGTGAGGCCGTGCTTTCTTCACTAAAAGAAAAATTGACCAAGGTAAAAAGTGGTAAGACGAAGAATTCCTACTATGGTTCAATCTTAATCACTTTTATCTTAGAGAGAATTCCATTGATGCAATCGCAACATGTATCACTGGGTCTAGCTGGTCCTAGAGATCCACGTATGCAGAGGTGGGTTGAATTGATGGCTCGACATGCAGGTCAATCAAAAATCATTTTTTCTACTGCATTATTCAGTTGGATCGATTGACAACACCTTGTCATTGTGGATCATACATACCCAGGGATGGATTTCCATGGAGATATAGACTTGATTGTACCAGTTGGAGCACAATGGGGTGTTATAGGTAAATTGTTTGACTAAAGTGTTTTTTGATTTTTTCAAGTTTCTACATGTTTTTGTGTTTTTAATGTTTCCAAGACTAAACTAAATTCATTCTCATTCATGCAAATGTGGGTACTATTCGACCTGTGGGAAAACAACAGGGTGCAGGTGGGTTAGAGCAGAGAAACATTGGGAGAGAATTTCTCCAGGACTTGGATTTGACTGAGATCTTGGCAGAGTTGCAGGATCACATAGAGGGATTAACCCTTGGTATTCTGGATGTCCGGATCAAGGAGTTACCTATGAGGCTGCAGCGCCACACTATTGGTGTTCCTAGCTGCTGGATGAGGCTTTTGTGCATGAGAGCACAAACTGTGACCTGTTATCATGAACATCACTAGGTCTACTTAGGATGTTTTTGCATGCATTTTGAGTTTTTGGGTCAGATGACCAAACATGTCTTTGGCACAAATTTTGTAAAAACTTTTAAAACACCTATCTATTTTACTTTTAGAGTTTTCTATGGTTATGTGCAATCCTATTCAACTAATGATGTGAATTGAAAATGTTACTTTTACAGGTGTCGAAAATGTCTATTTAATATATAATTCGCTAGAGAATTAGTTAATTCGTTAAAATTTCTAGAAATATGTTGATATTGAATGTATTCAAAATGCCTTTCCAAAATATGAACTCTAAGGAACATACGAAGAATTGTTTAGTTTCAGACGGTATACACACTTGTAAGTTGTAGTGCAATGAGTTGTGAGTCTAGCCTAACAATGATTCGATGAATAACAAGTGATATGGTATCAGAGATAAGTTCGATCAACACGCTATACTCAACGATGTTATTCATTTATTGAATAATGCAAATCCCTTGAAAACTCACTAACTCGCCAGTTGGAGCGAAAATAGCCCATGCTGCAGTAGATAGGTTATGTACACTACAACTAGGACCATCTTCATAACCAAAACATGGTTCCGAAGATTCTGACATTTGCAACAAATGCAAAGCGGATTACCTACCAAATAAAAACTCTAAAAGGCACACACTAACACACGCACATGCAATGAAAGCATATATACAGTGAGTTTTACTACACTCAATTAAGCTTAGTAACATTTGAGGTACAACCCGTTTCGAGGCTCTGACAATGGAATCCCACCATAATCTACTAACTCATAGGCACCTTTTGCCAAAACATGCTTGACAATATAAGGACCCATCCACATTGGTTCAAGTTTCCCTGCTCCACGTTTATCAGCTTCCTAATCGTAAACCCAGACTAGGTCTCCTTCTAAGAAGATACGAGGCTTGACATTTCTATCATATTGTGCCTTGATTTTTTTCTTATGCACTTCGTTAGCCAATGCGGCATCACGATGGGTTTCATCCAGATGGGTTAGTTCCAAAAATGCCCTTCTTCTTCAAAAGTGTCGTTAAACAGGTCAATTGCGAGTTTGAGAGATGAAATTTCACATTGTATCGTTAAGATTGCTTCCAAACCATACACCAACTGAAAGGGTGTGAATCCAATTGCATTTCTCACCGAGGTTCGATATGCCCACAAGGCAGAGTATAGGATTAAATGCCATTTTAATTTATGAACCCCTATCATTCTTTACAACATTCACTTTAGGACTTTATTGATGGCCTCAACTTGTCCATTCACTTGCGGGTAATAAGGGGTAGAATTATCATGTGATAGTCCTAACTTAGCAGTCAACTCAACCATCATGTGATTGCAAAAATGCGACCCATGATTTGTAACTATGGCTTGTGGTACACCTAACTGGGAAACCACATGGTTAAAAAAGAAAATGGCAGCCGTTTCGCCACTGTTGTTTAATGTTGGCATCGCCTCGGCCCATTTGGTAAAATAGTCAACGACGACTATAATATACCCATGCCTTCCGGCCGAGGTGGGGCTAGATGTCATGAAGTCAATGCCCCATTTGGCGAATGGTCCAACAACAACGACTGGATGCAATGGTGCAGGTGGTAATCTAGTTTTGTGGTCATAGATCTGGCATGCGTGACAACTTCTGACAGTAATAATACAATCTTTGAATATAGCTGGCCAGAAGTAACCTGCATGAAGAATTCTCTGTGAGGTTGCATATCTAGATAAGTGTCCACCACAAGCACCTGAATGGCATTCATTCAATGCTTTCTCTACTTCCTCATGTGTGAGGCACCTCCGTAAAATCGTATCGATACCATGACGGTAAAGAGTGTCACCAATGATCATATAATCTTTGGCTTGGTATTGAATACATCAATGTTGTGACTGGAGGTATTAGGCCGGAAAGTTTGGGTTTGGAGATAGATCAGTATATCTCCATACCATGGGTTAACTGAAGATATCAAAAACAAAGACTCATCCAAAATTGATGGTTCAGATGTTGAATCAATGGTGGTCGAGGGAAGGTCACAAAATAGCTCGGCGAAAATGAGAGATTTCTTTGATTTGGACTTAATGAATTCCAGATCAAATTTTTGCAAAATCACTATCCATTTTGAGTATTTTCCACCCTAACAATTGACGTGACAAAATATATGTCATAGGGTTGCAATCCGAAATGATGGTGGTCTTCCGAAGCAAGATGTAGTGGTGAAATATCTAGCTTCCAAAGCTATCTTCTCGACATAAGAGTACTTACTTTCTGTATCATTGAGATTACGGCTCAAATGATATATCAGATGTTCAATCCCATTTTCCTCTTGGACTAAAACCATGCAAATGGTTGTATCTGCAGTGCGAGATACATGTAATAGTCATTTTGATATTTCAGAGAATACATTAATGACGCTCTAATCAAGGTATCTTTAAAAGAATCAAAGGAAGCTTGCACAACCTTTAGCCAATTCAACGTAATTGGGAATGAAACTCCTTAGAAAGTTAGCCTTCCCTTGGAGTCTCTATAATTGTAAAATATTTAAAGGTGGAGACAAGTCAAAAATTGCCTGAACCTTTAATGGATTGAGTCGAATTCCATCTCTAGACACTGTAAATCCAAGCAATCGAATAAAACCAACAAAAAACACACATTTGCACAGATTGAGTCGTATCTTGTAGTGTCGACACCGTAAAAGAATAACTCTCAAATGTTGTAGGTGATCAGTTTGAATTCGTGAATGAGCAGGTAGATCGTCAAGGTAAGGTTGAAAAATGTGCTTGATGTCATGGAAGGCATATTTCATTGCCCTCTAAAAGGTGTCCCCTGCATTCTTCAAACCAAATGGGAGTTTCCTATATGAGAATGTGTCCCATGGACAAATAAAAGATGTTTTAGACTGGTCCTGTGTGTGGATATTGATTTGATTGTAGCCATAAAATCCATCCATAAATGAGAATATTTCGCATCTGGCACTGTTAGCTCTACTACATGTCTTTGATTTCTAAAGGTTAGAAGTGAGCCTGGTCCTTGGTCATGCACAAAAGAGACTCACAACGGTCATTTTCTCCTTTCCTTGCATCGCTCATTCTCCCTTCATTAGTCCTAAAAACGATTAATTACTTTATCAGGTCCGGGTTTGATCGCTATCGCAAATCGCATCCATGTGTGTATAAGGGCTGCACCCCTCGGCTTCCGCCAATGTGATATTGCGATGCAATCTGATCGCAATCGCACATTGCCATACGTAAATGCCCAAAACTACCAAAAACCCGATCTGATGATTCCTATCGCGCTTGATAAAGCGACTTGCCCGATCACTTCTCCGCCGTCCGATCAGTTCTGTCAAGATCGAGTGGCCTAAGCACATTTCACACCCACAAAGTGATGGCACGTTAGTGTGCGATGGAGATAGGTTTTTCTCTCTCTCCATTGCTACACGTCAGGTGCTAAATGGAATCGCACGCCCTCACCCTTTTACCACCTAATGCCCAAAGGCGGTGCGATCAAGACCACTTACCACTTAATCCTCTGTTCCCGCTCAATAAACGTTGCACATCTTCGATGGCCGATGACCGTTGGATCTATCCACTTGAGATCCAACGGCTCGCACTCACTCCACTCCCATATCTCTCGGTACCCTCAGCTAAGAAATCCTCGGTGTCTATCCCCTTGATCAGACGACTGATATTCATCCTTCATCCAACTTGTATAACCGCCAAGCAGTCCACGTTCCTTGATTGTTCCGTGCACCTGAAGGACAAAGGTGACCAGTTTTCAGTACCAGGTGCATTTCCTCCTCAACAATCGCATTCAACGGAAAGTATGGCCGAGAAGGAAAAGGACAGAGCTCGAGTAGATAACTGCATTTAACAGTTATGGACTTCATCTTCTACGACACTCCAGCTACTCGAGAGGACAGCAGAGCCAAGGAAAAGATCATATTCACCCACTGCAGCAAGCAACCACACTAGAGACTCCATCAGGTAGTTAAATGCGGTTGGTGGTCAATTATGACCCTTCCATACTTAGAATGGTCGAGTGCCTTTGTATTCGAACTCTATATATACCAATAAATAAGATGTAATCAAGGTTGATGGTTGATGCTTTGATGTAAGGTTCAACTTCTGGAGACTGTAACTATTTTGATACTTGTAGTGTCTCGTCTTCATTTTCAGCTAATACAATTTTCTTTTGCTGTTAACTACTCACTTTTCATTTTCCTTCTGTTCCAAGCTGCGCCTGATATGCTATATTTTCGAGCTCTTGATATTTAGCATTAGAGGAGCTGTCATCCTACCTCTGTGTTAAAGTCTCATATGTATCAGTGAATGAGTTATTCAGGTTTCTTTTCCCTAGTACCAGAGAGTTGTCATCCCGTCTATGCATTAGAGAATTAGATTTGCAGACTTCTTTACTAGTTGCAGGCGGCCATCACAGGGTCTTGTGCATCTGTTGGTGTGGTCAGTATTCTCCATATTCACCCATTCATTAAACTGTGAGTAATTGGTGGTTTAAAGCCTTGTAGTCTGGGGATGTTCACGCATGTTTGGAGTCAAGCAAAGTAGAAGCAATTATATGGATTGAACAAGCATCATTCCTTCCATTCATCCATTTACAACATTAAGTTGAAATTTTATGTTCCCGAGCATCTTCGAGCTACAACCTAGGAGAGTTTCTTGGGGTGATAACAGGCACATTCATCAATAATCTTATAGAGAAAAGGAGTAGGATAATTGTCCTTTGGACATGCCTGATTTAAATCCCTATAATCGACCCACACTCAAATTGTCCCTTGTTTTTTCATGACAGGAACAACGTTGGAAACCCAGTGAGTAAGAGGTACAGGGTAAATGAAGCCAACACACAAAAGCTTTTCAACTTCTGCTCTAATGGCAATGAATTTATTTGGATGAACAGGTCGAAGCTGCTATCATACTGGTTTGACATCAGGATACATTTTGATTTCATGTTCAACAACACTAGAGTCAATGCATGGCATCTCCTCGTATGACCATGAAAATATATCTCAAAATTCAGGAAAGAGAGTATGATAATTATTAAGTTTTGATGGAGAACAAGATTTGCCAACATGAATGTTTTCTACAACATTAGGTTTGGCTGAAATATTAATAGAAATCGTTTCTTCAATATTTGACAGGTTTCGCTCAGAATCTACTGTGTCTATGAAAACAAAATTCGAAAGAAAATCAACAACTGAAGGGTGGTTAAGTTCATTTGAATAATCTTCAATGTCATCTAGAAGATGGGAACGATGATGATAATCTTCCCAAGGTTCTTCTCCTATCATCATTGATTGGACGATTCCTTCATCTGTAGAAAATATACGTGAAAAAGGATCTGAAGAAGTACCATATTCTGATGAACGGTCTACCCATACAATTGGTGAAAGTGGATTTGGGTTTTCTGCACAAGCCAGAAAAATTAATTGCTATGCAAGCTCAATGGTAGCAACATAACTTCAGTATTACTATCAACTTCTGAATTGTTGGTAATCCTCCTTAAATCAGATGAGGTGGAGGAAATCATGTTGAAAGTCTCTAATCTTGCCACTTCCACCAAATCAGATGGTGACAGTAGCGTAAAGTACCCATTAGGGAAGGATCTTTAAAGAGACCTACACCAATACTTAGAAGTGATAGTGGGGGTCTGTGTACCAACGAAATGCTTCCTGTAGTCTAAGAACTAGATGCAAAGAAGGCAAGCTGATCGATAACCATGATTCCACCTTTATGAGGGAATGCAATCGTATGAAAGTATGTGGAAATCACAACAACCATAGCATATACCCATGGCCTTCCCAGTAAAATGTTGTAGTTGAGGGGTTCGTAAACTACTTCAACTTCAAGAGTAACTGTTTTTCCCCCTAGTTCAATTTGGAGGTTACTCAAAATCCCACAAGGTGTATATGTTCATCCGTCGAAAGCTTTTAACGTTGTTGGTGATTGTGACAATGATAGTGAACCAAGTGTTTTCCAGCATCTCATTGAAATAATGCAAGTAGATGCCCCCTCGTCAATAGTAGGTTAGTGAACATTCTTATTGAGATATTTTACTTGAATTAGGAAAGCTAGTTGCATCGGTAACTGTGGTGTATATACCACATGGTTGAAAACCACAAGATTGGAATTCGTAGGGTCTATTCCACCAATTGCTGACAGTAAAGATTGCTTCTGGGAGGGACAGTTTTGTTACACCTCAAGTGTCGACATAGCAGAAGGTAATTGAGCAATATCTTCTACTATGTTATAGTTCTGAGTTGCTCGAGCTTGAGGGTTAAATGTCGATTTATGCACAACCCCATTTGGCGGTTTTATTGTAAATTCTGGTGCAATAGGTGGTGGAATATTTTTAGATGAAGTCGAAGTTGAAGGGTTAGGTTGATCAGTGGCCTGATTATTCGACGACAATGATGGATTTCCACAATATTTATTTCTCGTTGACACTAAAAATTTGTTTTGAGGCTATGTAATGGATAACATAAGTACTTCAGATGTGGAAGCATGGTCTTTTGAATGTGTCTCCGGGTTTGGAAACTGATCAGTCAACACTGCAAATGTGTTAGAAGTTTTTAGAAGCTTAGAGACTTTTGAGCGGTGTGGAAAATCTCTTGTAAAATTCTCGTCATTACAGATTAGACATGGATAACAAGGTTTCCTTACCAATGTAGAGGAATCAGATGATTTCTCTTGAGGTGAATTACCTTGTTTCTTCTTTCTTTTCCCCTTCTTCTTGCCTCTTGGTTGTGTTGGGCTAATTTATTGACTAAATTAACGCAAGTATTTAATTATCAATCCGGGTTTGTAAAACTTGGAGGCAAATCCACTGTATATGGACATAAGATATAATCAAGTTTAGAAGACAAAATTTGAAGATTTAAAGAAGTGTATATTACAAATATAAACCTATTTTAACAATTTCTAATTCACTTATGTAATATATGAGGGAAGAGGCTCCTAACTTAGGAGAACCAGGTTGTTCTTCCCTACAATACTACATTCATGAAGATAAATCTAAGAGCACTAATTAACAATGGTTTATGATGCAGAAGATGTAGAAGAAGATGCTCCTAACTAAGGAGGTCCATATTGTCCCTCTTCACAATCCTACTATATCACAATCACCATTGCTTCAAACCAGAAATGCATAAATAACTTCAAATAAGAAAAGGAGAATGAAATTGAGTTTTAGTTCAAGATCAAATAGAAGGAGAATTTAACTTAAATTCTTGTGTGTCCCTTCATATGTAGATTAGAATTAAACCAATATTCATTCAGCAATCATCACACATCTAAATACATTCGAAACAAAAACTAGTCTATGAAAACTATGAAAATTAAACCAAGAAGTGTACTTAGCTTGGTGTGGGGGCCCTCCACCCTTGCCTTGCACACTTGAAGAAATCTCAGCTACAACAACTTCAGTAGATCAACCAAGCATAAACAACAAATTGGAATGAAACAAGTTCTTCAATTTAGCTCCCAACTCAAATTATACAGAAGTTACATACAAATTCCATTCCTCCCAAAAGCCATCAAAGTCTTGGCTTTAAATAGAGGTTTAATGAAACAAATTGATCTATATTATCTCTAACACTCATATCTACTCATATCCACCTATCTAAGTTGAACTCATCCAATTCATCCCAAGAAATATGGTCAATCCTATAAAATCTCAAAACTGCCCTATTTCCTAGGGATTTTCTGGTGACTAGTCATGTTTGACCAGCCTTGACCGGGCCTAATAAAGCTTGTTCTGGCTGAACCAAGTGGATTTAGCTTAGTCCATAGTTCCCAATCTGTCATCCATGCATCAAAACTCGAGCCCAAGTGTCCTGCAAATAGGTCATCCACATAGCTATTACAGGAATTTCTGATTCAGTCCAAAATTGCACTTGAAACTCAATTTTCATAAAAACCTCTAGAACTAGAAATTGCAAAATTAAAATTAAACACCTGAATATGCATAAAATACATCAAAATGAGATGGATGTGATGGAAAATGGATGGAAAATATAAGAATTAAGTAGGTTTCCCTAAGCAAAAATAGACCAAAACTGAGGCCCAACAAATCTTCCCAAAACCTAAGCATAAGTATCTTATTAACCCGCCCTAGAAAGCCCATCACCTTGCTTCTTAAGAACGTAAGCCATTTAATTGAGTCTCTCTTGTGAAAAGGTTCAAGGGATCACTCTCCATCTATTTATTGACATATTCATTCTTGTGAGTCCTCTTATATTGGGTCTCCTCCCATTAGTGAAAGTTCGTAAAAAGGAGGAAATTATAGTTGAGGTGATAGTGGGCTATTTTTTCCATTGTTTCCACTTGACCTATTAGTTTCTCTTTAGGATCCCCTCCAAGTTTGAGCGGTAATAGTTCACACGAAGAGATTTAACAAATTGTACTTTGAAATTTTCTTTTCTGTGAGACTCAACTTTTGGAATTTTTAAATGTATTCTGTAATTGGAAATTTTTGCCAAAGATTTACGAATGACCAAAGAATGTATTGCTCTTAATATTCCTATAATGTGCTATAAATTCCTTTGTAAAAATAGACCAAGATACAATAGATTCTTTTTTCCTTTCATAAATCCATTGATACCATACAAATTGATTTTATTCTAAATACATGGTTGCCATGATTTACCTTTTGTAAGGTTGTCACTTGCTATAGATCAAAGTACTATTACATCTAAAATATCCAGGTTATAGGAAACTCCCTCATTTTGATATTTGGAACACAATAATTCCTTATTGTTGACATGAAGACCAAATGATGTGGATCTTGCATTGAAAAGTCATGACTATGGTTATGCGATTCAATATTTGTGCTCTCAAATTGTGATAACATATCACATGTGATTGAGTCTCAAAACCATGTTTCTCCTTGTTTTCACGATTTCCTTGGATCTCCATATCCCTTTTAGGAAGATTTTGTAATATCATGGTTTGTATATTTTTTATTTCTTCCTTATTTTCAGTCATGGATTTTTGTATTTCTTTATTGACATTTGCATTTCTTCCTTATTTTCAGTCTTGTAATTTTGTATTTCTTCTTTGTTTTCCTTCATCCTTTCTTCCATATGTGATAATTGATTTTCCAATTTGGATACCTGATATCAAACATATTTTATTTCTTCATGAGTCATGGATGATATTTTTTTAGGTTTAAGTGGTGAAATAATTCTCGCAACACTCTTAGGAAACATGTGAGTAAGTAATAATGCTCCTTTTTTTTAATTGCAAAATTTGAATCACAAAAAATAGATCATTTCATTCAAAAGCTATGTGAATTGTAAGACGTTACATACCTTTCAAAACCGTAACTTGTAGATTATCTAGATGGTTGACCTTTTTCATGATGTATCACTGAAATTTGAGCCCTTTCGAATATGAAATTTCATTTTACACTACTCTGATATGTCTTCCCTATAATTCCACAGGTCTAACCAAAATTTGATGTGCCAAGTGAAAGATATGGTAACTTTTCCAAAACTTGATGATTTTTTACCTCGTAAGAGTGAAATTGTAAAGCATGACACATGTCTAATATTTGAAATCTAATTCTAAATTTTTTACTTAATGTAATTCGATATGTCTCCTCATATCTCTAAATATTCCACAGTTTGAAGTGTCCCCCAAAAAAGGTTATAACACAACTTCCAATATCACTCATTTGAAATGGATTTTGGGAACATTCACAAACCCTAACTTCCACAAAGTATATCTATGAAGTTATAATGAACCAAAATATACAATTTTTACATGTACCATGCGATGCTTTCTCATTCTTTTCACAATTTCATAGTTTTAAGCTTCCCATACAAAAAAATAAAATTATAATTAAAATTCCTAGATCACTCATTTGAAACTGATTTCATGACTATTCAAAATCCCTAACTTCCACAAGGTATGTGTCCGCAATCACAACGAAAAATAATTTGAAATTTTACTAGACTTAATGTGATATGTTTTATCAATCTTTCTAAACTTTCATGGTCTAAAGTTTCCCAAGAAAAACATAACAAACCATCCAAGATCACTCATTTGAAATTGATTTTGGGACCATTAAAAAAACCTCACTTCCTTGGGTCATATCTCTGAAATTGTAGTGAAACAAAATCTATGATTTTTACCATGTGTTCCCTATGATATCTTCTCAATATGCCCAAAATTTCACAGTCTAAACTTCCTAAAAAACAGTTTGTGGCAAAAAATCCAAGTTGACTTGTTTTAAGTAACAAAACCCTAGGTCTATATGTTTCTAATACCAAATGTTATGAACCATGTGCTTTAAAAATGACATGAACCAATAATTATGGTTCACTTTTAGGGGTAGATGTTCTATTACAATTAATACAATGTATACGACAAGATTTGATGATCCTAATATTAGGTCTCCTTAGTGTTCATGTATAAGAGAAAAAAAGGTACAATTATAATGAAATGATACAATGAAACGTTCTAATTGAGGGGTTGTCGCAACCCCCTGCCACCCCACCTTGATGGGCCTGATGCAACCCATCCTACCCCAACCGCAAAACCCAACGAGCCTTTGGGGGTGGAGGCCTGATTCTAAGAATCGACCCTCGCCCTTGGTGGGCTAGGCTGCGGGGGTGGGTGCTATTGATGGGCACGACTGGGCTCACCACGTCCACTGCAAACGTAGTGACCTTCTGCCTGCCATGGGGCTATCAGATAAGCCTGGATCATCTAAATTTTTAATTTCTAAAAAAAATCTAAAATTCATTAATAAAAAATTAAATAATATTTTATTGTAATATGTTTTTGGTCTGGTATTTTACACGAAAATAACATCCCAACTGACACATAACTAGTAAATCTATTGAATTTTAAAACTTGCACACAACAAAAGGGGAACTAACCTTTCAAATGCGATAATATTCAGTTGAATATGTTGTTGATAATAATGTAGCTATTCCACAAAATCGCTCCAAGTCTTTTAACGAACCTCGAAAAGCCTTGCTGTGATAAGAGAAATAGTGATAATGAAATTTATGATATAACAGAAATTATGGAATTATTTTACCGCACGGTGAATATGAGATTAATTTGTTTTTATAAAAACTTTAACATGTAAATCTTGTTATGGTGATATAGTAAATTATGATAAAGCGAACATTACGAAATTGTTTTACCGCATGGTGAATGTGGTAATTTTTTTTTTTTTTTTGTTATACATATAAAAACTTGACATATAAATCGTGTTATGGCGATATAACAATTTATTTTAAATGTGTGATAGAAGATATAATAAAAATTAAAAGAAACGTTCAATTGTCTAGTAAATGCTATATAGTTTAAGTAAAAAAATAATTTAGGTAAAATATTTAGCTTACAATTTTAATTTAAATATTAGTTTAAAAGATTAAGTTGATTTGTAAATTTTAGTTAAATTTTTTCAATAAATTGTAGAAGAAAAATATGGAGGAAAATACATGAAACAAAATTTTTGGAGGGAAACGTTTCGGCGAAATTTTTTAGAGGGAAACTTTGGAGGGAATTTTTCATTCTTTAAGTTATATATTATCATTCTGAGAGAGTGCATTTTTATGACTCAACCTCTTTTGTTTGAAAGGCATGGATTCTTCTGATAGTCAAGTTTTTGCTTTGTGAATCATCAACATCTTCGTCGCGTAACAACTCTATTCATATTGATGAATATAACGGAAATTCTTCCACTATGAATAGAGAGTCAAATCCTCCACTTAGTCCTAATCCTAAGGACTACGAAAAAATCACCGATGAAGAGAAGGATTAATAATTTCAAATACATAAAGTCACGGTTTCCACTTAGTCCTAATCCTATGGACTATGAGAGCAGCAGTGATGAAGAGCATGATGAATATTTTCAAATAAATAAAGAGTTGCGATTTCCACTTAGTCCTAATCCTATGGACGATGAGAGTAGCACTAATGAAGAGCACGATGATGAATTTCAAATGAATAGAGATTCACGACGTCCACTTAGTCCTAATCCTCTGGACTATGAGAACAACAGTGATGAAGAGCATGATGAAGAATTTCAAATGAATAGAGAGTCACAATGTCCACTTAGTCCTAATCCTATGGACTATGATAGTAGCAGTGATGAAGAACATGATGAAGAATTTCAAATAAATAAAGAGTCGTGGTTTCGACTTAGTCCTAATCCTACAGACTATGAGATCAACAATGATGAAGAATTTCAAATGAATAGAGGGTCACAGTTTCCACTTAGGCCTAATCCTATGGACTATGAAAGCAGCAGTGATGAAGGCCAGGATGAATAATTTCCAATAAATAGAGAGTCACATTTTCCACCTAGCCCTAATCCTAAGAACTATGAGAGGAGTAGTGACGAAGGGAAGGATGAAGCACTTAGTCCTAATCCTAAGGACTCTGAAAGTAGCAGTAAGGAAGGGTAGGATGAAGCACTTAGTCCTAATACTAAGGACTATGAGAGTAGCAGTGAGGAAGGGTAGGATGAAGAATATCCAGTAAGTAAAGAGTCACATTTTCCATGTAGTCCTAATCCTATGGACTATGAGAGCAACACTAACAATGCACACGATGAATAATATCCAATAAACATCGAGTCAAATTTTCCATTTAGTCCTAATTCTAAGGACTATGGGGGTAGCACTGAAGAAGGGAAAGATGAAGAATATCCTCCAAGTCAGTATTTCAAAATCGCAGATGATCATAGTGAGGATAATATTCCTCATAATGATGATGAAAATGCTTATACAAATGATGGTCCAATGATGGAGATGTTGCAAACAAATATTGTATCGAGGAGTAGGAGCATACCTTTTCGTATCAATCTAATATGTTCTAGTAGAGCAGAATATCTGACGAGAAGAAGTTCTATCAGTGCTCTCATTTCAAGTGAATGCTGTCAAAAAGGTTGCTTGAAACATATGGATTCCAAGTTTGCATTGGAGAAAAGGAAGAGATATTTGTTAATGAATAAAAGAATGCAAAATTCATATTTAGTGGGGTGCATGCAATCTACATTTTCAGATTATGATTATCATATTGGGTCTTTATTTATTTGTAGAAAGGCTTTCAAAACGTTTCATTCAATGGGTAATTTTCATCTGTCAAGAATCCAAGAAAATCTGGAAAATGATCCCACATTTTATTCAGAAATACGTCATAAATGATAGTTTGGGCCATTACCAAATACTGCAATGTCATGGATGAAATAATTCTTTTCAAAGCATGGAGAGTCTATGCCAAATAGAGAGACATACATATTCTAGATAATTTCTCAACACAAGAAATCTACAAATTATACAAATGGTCAATTTATTACATATCAATGTTTTGTGAAGACATGGAAGAAAGAATTCAACAATGTTTGTATTCCTAAGAAGACAAGGATGGGGATTTGCAGTACCTGTGCTTATCTTAAATAAAAAAGGGATAAATGTGAAGGTGCAGAAAGAGGTAAGCATTCATAACATTAATTTTTAAAATTCTATAGTCATCAACTGTAAAAACATATTTATTAATGACTTTCTTTTATGTTGTGTAGATTCCATTGTCAAAGTGCTTCAAGAGCATCGCGGACAACAGACAAGTGAAAGAAAAAAGTTGTACAAGCATCAAAAGAAGTGTTATGATAATCCAAATAAATATTTGGGTTTGATAATTGATGGTATAGACCAAAAGACAACACTTCTACCACATTTTGTTCGCACACCCAAAAATTTACAGGAGGAAAATTTTATTCAATATCACTTGGTCGGTTGTATGGTCTTCAATGGGAAAATGTTGCCAAGGGTATACTTCACAGCTCCAAATATTCATAATGATGCAAATCTGACAATAACCATAATTTGTGATATGCTTTCTCATTGTTCTGGTAATCTTCCTGAAGTTTTGTATCTGCAAATGGACAACACTTGTTGTGAAAACAAAAAAAAAATTATTTTTGGATATCTAAACATGCTTGTTGAATTGAGAATTTTTCAGAAGGTAAAGGTTGGTTTCCTTCTTGTTGGGCACACTCATGACCATATTGATCAGATGTTCAATCATTTTAAAGTCACATTGAGGAGGAAGGAAGATGTGATCTTGCCATGATTAATTGAATGTATTAAGAAATCATACATGCCAAAGCCTATTTTTGATGTGTTCGAAGAAACTATTAACATGCGAAGGTTTATTCTGGGATCACATGGTGAGGAGAAATGCATTGAACAATTTAATGACATTAGCTTCCAACATCAATTTCATATTAAAAAATTGATGGGAAAACACTAATATGGGGCAAGAAGTATTCAACTCTTGCAGAATGGGTACCATCATTAGGTTTTGTCTTTTTGAAGTTCATTCCAGATCATCCAATATTTGCGTCAAATACATTGTTATTACAATCAGTATCTGAAGTTCGTAATGCACGTAGGAAGAATAGAGATATAAATTATTCTGATTGCCTGGAAGAAATTAAAAAATGTATTATATATACATATGAGTACTTTGATATTGTTGATTCAGTTCGGTGGGAGTCTTTTTTCAATAATGAAAGTGATATCATGTCAAGAACAACAAATGAAGATATACCTTTGAAAATATCATTTATTTGGCCACAAAATGTGTCAAATGAACATGAGGAAAGAAACATTGTTGAACAACAACAATCTCAAGGTATTATTAATTCTTCACAGGTAGAGCAGACATAAATGTATATTGGTTCTAGAAGATCACATGCACAACGTGAAGCCATGGAAGAGCTTTACAGGGGTTTAGTATAGGATATTAAGGAGGGTTGCATGATCACAGTGCTAGTAGATGGAGATCCCAATGGCTATCCATTATGGGTAAGGTTATAAAGGTCATTACAGAAAATGAAGATGTTGCAACTGTTGAAGTACATTGGTATGCCACAAATACAAACCCATTCAATGGTGTGTACAGACCGAAGATGGTAGTTGATAAAAAAATTGGTGGAAAGAGAAAAATAAAGGGTACAAATATAAATCGTCACCGCACAGACCTCCTAAAATTGGAGGATGTTGACATACTTGTTTATGACTTCAATTTAACAAAGAGAGGAACTCTTTGCTTCAAGACAATAGAGATTCTAAAGAGGTTGTTACCAGGAGAAACAACGTTGAGATGGGAGTTTGTTGAAACTAGTCGTAGATACAAAAGTATTTTGAAACCTGAAATGGTGGGCATGCATGTGGACTTAGATGGGGCACTAGTTGATGAAAGAGAAGAATATGGAACATCTTCATCTGCATTTAGTCATTCATCTGAAGATGTGAATTCTGCTGGTGTGCAAGAAAATATGAGTGATTTTGAATAATTGTCAAAGAAATTTTATATAACTAATGTTTGCATCATATCTTGAAATAAAAATTTTGATTTCCATATGGTGTTAAATGAAGTTACGAATCATTTTTATGTTTGTTGGTTTATATGTTTTAATTATGACGTTTTTTATTGTTTAGAATATCTACAATGCAACAATACTTAGAGATATAATTTATGTTTCATTCAATCTACAAGTATTGACATTTTGATTAATTTTGTCATGTAATTTGTTCATAATGTCATGGTTTAAATGTGTTGAAAACTTAGAGTTTTTTAATTCTATGGTTGAAAATTTTCCAATAAATATATTTTTTAGCAATCTTTAGTGTCAAGTTATTATATGTTTAACAACATGGATAAAAACTAATGGAATTTTATTGTGTTTCAGATCCCATTATTTTATCTTTATTGTCATTACTAAAAAATGTTGAAATTATACCTGGGAAAGAAAAATGTTATTCTACCAAAAACATTAGTGTGTTTTTTTCCTAAAAAACAATTGTTTTTTGCACAAAAAAATTGGTTTTACTGCAATTTTTTACATATGTTGAAAATTAACTCTAAAAAAACCATCGTTCCAATATACACGCTTTTCATTTTTAGCACTGTTTTTCATGTTTTTTTGGGGTTTTTCAGCTAGAGTTCCCATTTTGAGTTTATATTTCTTGTTTTAAAGTTTACATTGTTAGAAGGTACCCAAGCAAAGTTGACTATGAAAATTAAAGCATGAATATGAGTAAATAACTTCAAAACATAGAATAACACAATATTAAGCAACTAATTATCACTTTGTGCCCATAGGTTTAGAAAATTATTTCTAGAAACAAAAATACGAATGCAAATTTTAAACATGAGATTGTCTATGGTGTAAATGGTGTGCTTACGATAATCCTAATAGGCTCAAACATATGCATAGGAAATTTTCACAACATATGCAACATAGGAATTGACATTATTTAGAAAATTCTTGGCCAAAGGTGGCTTATCATCTTTAAAATGTATATCATAGGTACATGACAGCTCCTAGAGTGTAAGAACCCTCGTCAAAAATTCATGTAAAAAAATATAAGACCAAGGTCATGGGACACATATTCCAAGCTGAATGGTGGGAAAAACATCCTAGTGGGTGTTCATTTGTTTTATTATGGTTAAAGGAAATTGACAAAGACAATGGCAAAGGCTTTGGAAAGGCAAGAGACATTTATGAAAATAAATGAAATTAGGAGAAAAGGAAGGTGAAAAGTCACAGGTTGCACGTGTGGAGGAAAATGAAGGAAAATAATGGAAATGAAGAAATTAGAGGCCTCATTAATAAAAAGGATTCTGAGGGTCAGTTGGTAAACTTTTTCCGATTAAGTTTTGGAGCCCTTTCTTTCTATACTCTCTATCACTCTCACTCTTGGACACTTAGAGCATTCTAGCATTGGATCAAAAAAAGCAAAGGAAGGACAAAGAAGGCAAAGGGAAGCAAAGGTCAAGCAAGGAAGAGCAAGAGCAAGCATCTACATCGGGATTACTTGGAGGTATTGATTTGCATGTGTGATTTCCTTTCTAGATGTGGCATCCATGGTACATGCATGTGTCTTTTTGGTTCCCTAGTTGTCATTGGCATGGGTTTTTCTAGGTGTGACAATGTTCTTTAGCCTTGCCTTGCCATTTCCAGATAGCTATGGTGTGGTGGGTTCTGTTGTATTTGGTTGAGCTAGATTTGTAGAAGGACTCGAAGCTGAGTAGGGTGGTCTCAGGATTATTCACAAGGCCTAGGAATCTTGGGATTGGATACACTGTAAAGCCTAGTTGTGAAGACCTCGATTGAGGCTAGGAATCCTTGATCGTTGAATGGCAAGATACATGGTAAAGCTTAGAGGTGAATAACCTTGATTGGGCCTAGGAATCCATTAACTAGTAATGGCTGGATAGATAGTAAATCCCAAAGGGTGGTGACCTCGTAGGCCTAGAAATCCCTTGACAAGTAATGGTTGGATACACGGTAAAGCCGAGAGGTTGAGGCATACAAATTCCTCACAGTTTAGGTGGAGAGATCTATAGTCATCCATGCTTGTTTAGGGCCTAGTGATCTAGTGGGGATTGTGGTAAAGCTTGGTTGTATTGATGAGGGTTCGGGCCTAGGAATCCCTTGGTGGGATATATGGTAAATCCTGAGGGCCCTAGTTGGTTTTGTTGTGAGTCCAAAATTCATGCTTGAAATATATGGCACGAGGGTGATTAGCTGAAATAAAGATTTGGTTCAACCCAATCTATGGTCTGGTGGTAAGTGGAAGTCCCAGGCCTGGTTGCATTTTGCATATGTAATAAGAGATCCTTCTCCTTGGTATTTCATGTGTAAATGTACTGGTTCATATGTGGTTTTTATGGTTGTTATATTGTTGTTATTTATGTTGGCTATATGTTGGTTATGAGCATGGTTTTATGACAAATCTTAGCCATGAATCTTATCATGTTTTGATTAATGAATGCATTAATGATGAATGTATGGCCTAATAGATGTTATTTCAACTATTATGAGAAGGAAATAGACCTTCTTGGTGATTTTAAGATAAAAATCAGATCCCTATGCTCATATATGTTGTTATGACCTATAGATTACATTCTCATGATGTGTTTGAAAAAATGTATGTCATGGTTAGGCCTTGTTAGGTCAAGTTCTTGTCTAAGATTTGTATGGAAGGATTTGTACTTGTGCCATTCATGGTTCTAGAAGGTCTCATTAAGTTCTGGGCAGAGTTCTAGATCCTAGCCTGAAAAAGTAGCTTAAATCCCATGGCCGGAGGCATAGAACTAGGTGAAAAAGACTACAGTCGCTCCCTTGTAGACATCATGCATGCGATTGGAGGGTTTCAGTCAAAATTAGGCGGTGTTGTGCCAACGTATTTGAGATCAAGGCACTGCAAAAAGAGGTTTAATTCAGGGTCTAAGCATCCGGAAGGGTGGTTTAGCCCTTGGGGGTCTTATAACACCTAATAGGGAAGTCATTAAGGGTTTTAGTTTGTTGATTCCACTTCCTTATCATGATCCAGGAGGTTGAATCATATCATAGTAACTCTTCATTACATGTTTACCCCGCTAGGCCAGTAACTTGGGTAAATGTGGGAGGAGGGTGTTACAGAGTGCTATTAGAGCATGGTTCAACACTTGGACTGGATGGGCATAATGTGTTTTTCATGCACATGTAGGTTGTATATGTGCTTGATGTGTATGCATGGTGATGGTCATTGTTATAGTTGTGTTGTCATGATGTTATTGTTGTTGGGATGTGTTTTCATGAATGCATGCCAGTTGTATATGCATTTGTTATGCATGTTAGTGTCTATATGTTTTAATGCATGCATTGTCATGGTTATAATTATGCATGTATAGTAGGTCAAACATGCACTGTGAGGTCATTGTATGTATTTTGTGTCATCATGATGTTGTTGGTTGTTATGATGCTAATGTGTTGGCTGAGATAGCGCAAGAGATGCAGATCATCAAACCAAGGTTGCGACGCTGGACCTTGGGGTAAGAGAAGATTGTTATACATGTTTGTATGGTGGGTATGCAAGTATGTTGGTTAACAAGGAATTTAGACTTCTGTGATCCATAACATTGTTTAGAGAATTTTCGGCGAAATCACATAAATATTCTTTTGTCGATGCGTTTCGAACCAACTAGTGTGGTTCATCGTCAGGACAAGTTGAAGATCCAATCCAGCTTAGCTTGTTAAATAGTATGTGCAGAGACTCCAACTGCTATATTGCCAACGGCTAATTTTGACCTAATGTCCCAAGTCAAACCAATAATATTCTTGTTGTATTTAATTATTATTATTTTTAAGAAATTAGTTAATTTAGGTAAATCATATAATAAAATATTTTTGTTATATTTAATTATTATTATTTTAGGAAATTAGTTAATTTAGGTAAATTATATAATAAAATATTCATTTGTTATATATCCACAACCGAACAATTTCAAAATAAAATCATTGGTACATCTTATATTTATTTTTATTTATCATTTAAACCTAATGGTCCAATTATTTTTTTTTTTAATAATTAATTCAATAATTCTCTATTATTAAATAATTCTATATCTATTTAATAAATTATTATTCCAATAATATTATTACAAATAATATTCTTGATATATTAAATTACTATTATTCTTAGAAATTAGTTAAATTAGGTAAATTCCATAATTAAAGTATTCAATTGTTAATGTCCTTGTTTATTAATACGTGTATATATATATACAAAAAAACGAACTAACTCATACTAAATTGGTACATCATATATTTATTTAGTAATAATTCTTATCTATCGTTTAAATCTAATGGTCCATTTGAAATTGAATTATATCTTCAATCAAGATATAATTTTATAATTAATTTAATAATATATATTCATTAAGTAATCTCTATTTATTTACTAATTTATTAATCCAATAATATTATTAAAATAACCATGTAAATAGGTAAATATATTATTAATATAAAGGTTAAAAATATTTTTTTTATTTAACAAATACATGAAATTAGGTAAAGATACTAATAGTATGTTATAGGATAGTAATTATTATTTCAATTCTAAAGGTATAGTAGTAGTTAAATATATGTTATAGGATATAATATAATATTTCAATTCTACAGGTATAGTATAGTTAAATATATGAATATACTTGAAATTATGAAAATCTAATTTAACTATTTCATGAATATTAATATTCTAATTATAATATTTATGTTTAAAAGAAACCCTAAAGGAAATAAGGTTAATACATTTATTGGCCCGAAATTAATTAATAACTTATTAATTTTTCATAATAATAGGACTAAACCATACTAACACTCTAGGGACGGTAGGATTAAAGGGAAAAAAAATCTCAGGAAAAAGGGACCAACCACTGAAAACAACTCTCAAGGAGAGGTAAAAACCCTAAGACCTAATAGAAAGGGGACAGAGGAGGCTAGGAAGACAGGGCTGGGACCCAGCAACTGCTAATCTTCCAGCCATCATCCCTATTAAGATTATTGCCTTATTTCAATCTCCAGGGCCTCTCTAAATTTGTGATGGTGAAACTGCGCAACTCTAGCAATGACTTGAGAATCTTCAATACAGACATGATGCATCGTCTTCCCGGCATGTTCAGCCAAGGCTGAGGACTTGGTCCTTCCATGTCTTAGGTCAGCTGAATGCTCACTAATCCTTTGATTAATAGAGGGACCCGTCTCACCAATATATGGTGTCCCACAGGAACATGGAATGACATAGATGCCCTTCATGTCTTTAGGGTCAACAGGATCTTTTACAGACCTGAGGGAGCCACAAATAGTATTGAGAGGTCTAAAAGTGGCGGGCACATCGTACTTCCTCAGAATCCTCGCAATCCTATCAGTGGTCCCTTGGATGTAAGGCAGGTTAACACCCATGACACGATCTTTAGGACCCCTTCGGGTTGAAGGCTCCTTCTTGGCCTTGAGGAAGGCTTTTTGACCCAGGTGTCTACTGTAACCATTCCTCACGAAGACATCTAGAAGATGAGCCTTCTCCGTTTCCAAGCTCTCTTCATCGGAAATTCTGACAGCACGGGTGGCAAGCATGCTTAGAACCCCTAACTTCTGAGCGGGGAAATGATGGGACGAAGCATGCAAGTATTGCTCAGTATGCGTCTTCTTTCTAAACACCCGATGAGAAAACAAACCATCCACATTCTTAGAGATGAGAACATCCAAGAACGGAAGACAACCCTTGTCTTCTTTTTCCATCATGAATTTAATGGCGGCGGACTGGTTATTGAGATGACTGAAGAACCGATCCAGCTCATCAGGACCATGTGACCAGACCACACCAGTGTCATCAACGAATCTTTTCCAAAGCTTTGGTAAAAGACGAGAGGAGGCCAAAGCCCTAGACTCAAAATCCTCCATAAAGAGATTAGCGATGACAGGGGACATGGGGGAGCCCATGGCAACACCAGAAGTCTGTTCATAGAATTCACCCTCGAAGCTGAAAAAGTGGAGGTAAGGCAAAGCTCAACCAGCTTAGCCGTATCAGGGTTGGTGAGCTTATTAATCACCTCCATGGCCTCATTGATTGGAATGCAAGTATAAAGAGATACCACGTTGAAACTTACCAGAATGTCCTCGAGCTCAAGCTTAATTCTGTTAAGATCATCAATAAAAGAAGCCGAGTCTTTAATGAAGGATTCAGTCTGACCAACCAAGGGCCTCAACTTTGCAGCAAGGAACTTGGCCAGGAGGTAAGTCAGACCACCAATGGTGTTGACAATGGGTCTTAGGGGGACCCCTTCCTTATGGACCTTTGGAAGGCCATAGATCCTAGGAGCGATGGGGTTTCCCTCAATAAGCTTCTGGGACAAAGGAGCAGTGGAATTGCATGACTTGATCGCAAGGGCGACCGCTCTGGAAACATTTTGAAGGGGATTTTTCGAAAGCTTCTTATAACTCCCACTATTACAGAGATGATCGAGCATCTTATTTCTATAATCACTTCTATCCAGGAGGACGGAAGCCCCACCTTTATCTGCTTTTAAGACCACGACGTCACGATTATTGTTCAAGGTCTTAAGAGCCTCAAACTCAGCCTTGCTGATATTGCTACGGGGAGGCTTAGCCCTCCTCAGGGCAACGGCACAATCCTGCCTGATCATGTCTTTAATCTTGTCAGGAAGGTTCTTAATGCCATATTCTACATCACAAATGATGTCTTCCACCGGGATTTTCCTGGGTGCTAAGGCAAAATTAAGACCTTTTCCTAAGAGACTAAAGACCGCAGGCGGAAAGGAAAAACTAGACAGGTTTAACACCTTATTACCCTGAGGGAGAGGACTCGAAACTCCTATAGAATCACCCATATTTTCAACCTTACTATTATGGTTATTATTCTCATTTGAAACTAAATTATCAAGACCCCTTTTTTATAACAAAAATTACTAAGATTAAATAACTTCTTATCATCTACTCTATCTATACTATTACTCTTATAATTTCTAGCGTTAACATTATAATCCTTATAAATATAACCCTTGCTCGTATTATCATTATGCTTATCATCTACTTTATCTATGCTATTACCTTCATAATTTCTAACGTTAACATCATAATCCTTATTAATATAACCATTGTTCGAAATATCATTATGCCCATCCTGTACATTGTAAGGATAATTAATATAACCCTTATCTAAACTATACTTATCTAATCCGATGGCCTTATCAACTATACGGCACTTACCAATAGTCTTATTATCAAAACTAAGGCATAAATTTTTATCCAAGCCTATGGATGAATCACCATTCCGCAGCTCCGAGTCGCTCCAATTGCAGACATTACTCCGACCTTCCCACCCACGGAAACTCCCGCTACGTTCATTGGAGATGCTACAACATGAACCAGCGCTGAACGAAACACTTAATCCATCATTGGAACCCACGCCTTGTCCAATTGATGAGCCAACAGCAACCCCGGTTGATACAATGGTTGATGGCTGCTGAGAACCGATCGACGAACACTCTACCGAATCCGCTGTCCTAACCCCCGCTTTGCTGATCAGATCTGCCGGGACTTCCACTTTGTCAACGTTGTTTATAACTTGAGGATAATCGCCTTGGCCCATCGACCGTGACTGGGATTGTCCAGCGTCGCCAGAACTCACAGCACACGGCCTACAGGCCAGCTCTTTATGCGGCGAATGAAACCTGGTACTGAACGAGGAAGGAGAGACACGATCAACACATGGATGCTCCCCGACGCTGCTCACCTCGAAACTGACCTTCAACTGATCAGAGCTGGAGGGGGATGAAGAAGGGCCGCATAACACCCAAGACTTCAGGGCAGAGACCTGATTACATGAGACTTGACTGGCTGAACCATGATCAGGCAATAGACCTGAACTCGGATCTGAGCAACTAGAGAGTCTAAAAAACTTAGTGGACTGCCTGATCCTAAGCAGCTCTTCCAATCTCAGGGATTTTAATGCCGAACGCGGATCAATCCTTGACCAGAGAGGAGCAGGGAACATATTAGACAACTCTAGATGAGCCGCCAGAAGATGTCTGGACAGATGATCCAGATCCTTCCTAACCCTGCAAATCTCAGACCTGACCAGCCCAAGGCTTGCCTTCAAAAAAACGCCAAGGTTTCTAGGAATATTGAGACAATGCTTAATCCGGGAAAAGCTAGGAATAACCGAGGAATCTCTGCAACGTTTAAGAAACACCAGATCGGATTTCAACTTTGTGACCTGCATGCGTGACCGCTCAAAACGATGAACCTTTTTAGCAGCGGCTTCTCCATGCATTCCCATCAATGAGGCCATGGAGGTGATTAATAAGCTCACCGACCCTGATATGGCTAAGCTAGTTGAGCTTTGCCTTACCTCCACCTTTTTCAACTTCGAGGGTGAATTCTATGAACAGACTTGCGGTGTTGCCATGGGCTCCCCCTTGTCCCATGTCACTAATCTCTTTATGGAGGATTTTGAGTCTAGGGCTTTGGCCTCCTCTCGTCTTTTACCAAAGCTTTGGAAAAGATTCGTTGATGACACTGGTGTGGTATGGTCACATGGTCCTGATGAGCTGGATCGGTTCTTCAGTCATCTCAATAACCAGTCCACCGCCATTAAATTCACGATGGAAAAAGAAGACAAGGGTTGTATTCCGTTCTTGGATGTTCTCATCTCTAAGAATGTGGATGGTTCCTTTTCTCATCGGGTGTTTAGAAAGAAGATGCATACTGAGCAATACTTGCATGCTTCGTCCCATCATTTCCCCGCTCAGAAGTTAGGGGTTCTAAGCACGCTTGCCACCCGTGCTGTCAGAATTTCCGATGAAGAGAGCTTGGAAACGGAGAAGGCTCATCTTCTAGATGTCTTCGTGAGGAATGGTTACAGTAGGCACCTTGGTCAAAAAGCCTTCCTCAAGGCCAAGAAGGATCCTTCAACCCGAAGAGATTCGAAACATCATGTCATGGGTGTTAACCTGCCTTACATCCAAGGGACCACTGATAGGATTGCGAGGATTCTGAGGAAGTACGATGTGCCCGCCACTTTTAGACCTCTCAATACTATCCGTGGCTCCCTCAGGTCTGTTAAGGATCCTATTGACCCTAAAGACATGAAGGGCATCTATGTCATTCCATGTTCTTGTGGGACACCATATATTGGTGAGACGGGTCGCTCTATTAATCAAAGGATTAGTGAGAATTCGGCTGACTTAAGGCATGGTAGGACCAAGTCCTCAGCCCTAGCTGAACATGCTGGGAAGACGATGCATCATGTCTGTATTGAAGATGCTCAAGTCATTGCTAAAGTTGCGCAATTTCATCATCGCAAATTTAGAGAGGCCCTGGAGATTGAAAAAAGGCCGATTAATCTTAATAGGGATGATGGCTGGAAGATTAGTAGTTGCTGGGTCCCAGCCCTGTCCTCCTAGCCTCTGCATTCCCTTTTATTAGATCTTAAGGTTTCTTTTTCCCTCTCTGTAAGAGTTGTTTTCGGTGGTTGGTCCTTTTTTCCTATAGTATTAGTTTGGCTTAGTCCTATTATTATGCATTGTATGAGTTATTAATAGGTTATTATTAATTTCAAGCTAATAAATGTATTAACCTTGTTTCAATTATGTTATTATTGGGTTACTGAAAACATAATATTATAATTAAAATAATAATATTCATGAAATGGATTTATTAAGATTTTTGTTTCCATAATTTCATTATATATGTATATAGATTTATTACTACTATACCTTTAGAATTGAAATAATAGTTATCAATAAATGATTTACCAAAATTATTATCCCAGGACATACCTTTACCTAATTTCGTATATATTTGGTTTATATATATATATATATAAATAATAAATAAATGAATAAATAAATAATTAATTAATTGTAACAACAGATTCACCTAATTACATAGGTATTTTAATAGTATTATTAGAATAGTATATTATTAAATAAATACAGATTATTAGATAAATATAAATTATTAACATATTCACCTAATTAAATGGGTAGTTTAATAGTATTATTAGAATAGTAATTTATTAAATGAATATAGATTATTGAATAAATATAAACTATTTAATTTAATTATAAAATTATGTCTTGATAGAAGATATAATTTAATGGACCTTAGATTTAATTATTATTAAAATATATATATATATATATTATATAATATATTATATATATATATATATATAAGTACAATAATATTAATTTAGTTCTGAATTAATTCATTTTAATAATGTAATTACATTTTAATAAACAAAGGACATTTAGTTAATTTAACAAATTATATATTTTACCTAATTTAACTAATTTTTATGAATAATAGTAATTAAATATAACAAGAAGATTATTTGTTTGACTGGATATTTTATTAATATTATTGGAATAATACATTATTAATAAATATTGATTAGTTAATAAATATATATCTTGATAAAAGATATAATTGGTTAATTTAATGGACCATTAGATTTAATGATAAATATGATTATTATTAAATAAATATATGTTGTACCAAGAATATTAATTTATTGTGAATTTACATATATATACATGTATATTTAGTTAAATTAACAAATAAATAATT
>APFE030194208.1:0-20453 GCA_000404065.3 Pinus taeda | reverse complement strand
AAGAGTAGAGATACTATCTATATCATAGATAGATAAGCTGTAAAAAAGCTTTTATGCTTTAAATCATTATGCAAAGCATGCTTTTTGTAAGAGATAAGGTCTGAGAAGACCTATCCGTTATTATATATAAATAAAGAGGCAGCTAAAGCTCTCAGTAGAGAGAGGAGCGATGCCAGAAGTATTATCATGAAAATTCATCTCGGCGTTCTGAAGAAAAATTGATGATATATGGTTAAATTGTATGGATGTATTCAATGATTGGGGCTTTATTATGTATTAAAGCATTTAATTTTATTTACATTCTGTGTGCAGGCTAGATTTGTCTTGGAAATGGCCCATTAGAGACGTGCTAGGTTGTACGTGCGCCTGAAGAGATGGCGCAACCTACTGGCATTTGCTTGTTAAATCTTGACATGTTAGGGCATTATAATTTATATGGTAGTTGGCATTTATGTTTATAGATCTTAATAGTCTCATTTATGTAGCCGTGGTGGAATTATTTGAGATAGAAAACTTTCTCTGGAATCAATTAATTCTTCTCTTATCCAATAAAAGATTTTGGCCAATACAATATGAGATTCTAGCCACTTTGTATGATTATTTGTTTGGGTTGGACATTTTCGGCATTTCATGGAAGGCCAAAAAGTCAGCTGAAATTTTATTTTAGATGGGTTTCATTGACAAAATCAAATTCCTTGCAGTTCTTTACGACTGCTTTCTACATAAAAAATGGAAGAACGAATTTCATGGAGATAGGGATCAATTAAATTATATACATCAAAATTATATGCAATGAATGAAGGATCTCAACCAATCAACTTTGAGATGATTGCTATTTTTTTAATGAAATAGGAACAAGACGTTTTCAGTATAGGTGAAGAAAATAAACTTTCGCTATCTGAACTGTTATATTTAAGTGGGGTGGTAAGACTTTTAGCTGATTGTGAAGAGAAGGACGAAAATAGATCCTTGGTCTTTATGGGAATATTGGAATGAATGGCAGCAGTCTGAGTATTTTCTCAGGGGAAAAACGGAGTGTTTGAAGATCCTGGTTATTGCAGGCCTACCCTACATCACATTCTCATTCGAGTGGTTTCTTTAGAGTGAAAGTACAATGCAAGCTAGTGGGGATTGTGATTTGGTCACTATGGTGTGCTAACTTGCACATTTTTTCACCTCAGTGAGCTGAAGGGTGGTGAACTATCCTTTGGATGGTGTGACGTGGTGAGGACAAGAGAACTACTAAATTTTCTTGTTGAAGGAGTTAAAATGGGCTGGTTTTATTCTCTTCCTTGTTTAGTAAGAAATATGGTTCTGCATGTAGGCCATAAGAGTTCCTTTGTAAATGGAATTTTAGATTTTGTCCTCATTTGTTGTTTTTGGGTTTCCTCATATTTATGCTTTCAAGAATTTGTCATGGCCATTGTCATCTTTAGTGGTATTTGTTGCACATATCTATCTCCAAATTTTCTTAGGGTTGAGAGATATAGTTCGAGGTCTTGGGCTCACTACCTATTTCCTTGGTTTCTTGGGGTACTATATTGAAGAGGAAATTTTGTAATCATCGGGGTGCTTCTTTAGTGATAATTATGGTAGGATATGTAATTTTTGACAATTTTTATCTTGTTGAGTTTTAAAGTGGGATTTGATTACCAAGCTACACCATTTGGGTGGTTGAATTAAATTGGTCTTTGTGTTCTGAATTATATAGTGGAATCCTTAGACGAAGGGGGTATGTCATGTCAGCTGGGTGACCTCATGAAGTCCTGGCTAGCCATTGCAGGTGGGTAGGAGAAGTGGACAGTGATGGGGGTGTTGAGGCTATTTATGAGGGTGAATTGGCTCATGGACATGCTTCATCACTTAGCCATGTGGAAGCACCACCATATTTAGAATGTTGTATACCCTTTGATGAAATAGTTTGCAACATGGTTCTTGTGGGCATGATTGTGATCTTCCTTCCTGTCGTTTCTCATGCTAGAGTCTAGAGTTTCATGGATTTTCTTATGCATTTCCTTGACTTCCTAGCTGTTACTATAGTGATGAGTCCTTTGTTGCTTTTTGGTTGTTATTTTTTGATTTATTGATTTTATCCTTGTGGTTTTTCCTTGATTTTGGTGATCTTTATCCTTGTGCTTGTGGTTGCTCATTAAGGAATAGAGTTATGGTATTCTTATTGGTTTTCACGAACAAGCCCTTCATTTATTTCCACTGCTTGGTTTGAAAATGGTCCACTTGTTGATCGTGAATTCTCAAGACATGTCTAAAGATTACATTGCTAGAGCCTTCCAATTTCTTCCTTATTCTTCTAAGAATTATGTTCATGAAATCATTCATTGGGTTTCTGTTTCTTGCCATTGCCTCTATTATTATGGCTGAATCGCCTATTATGATAGGATTTTGAATTTCTCTTTTTTTGATAACTCTTGTTCCCATCAACAAGTTGTATGATTCTGCCTTATTATTTGAGATTTGTCCCAATCCCCATCCATATGTGACATTTTCTTTCCCATTAGGATCTAGGATTATTCCCCCTACCCCTACCTTTCCCGAGTTATGATTTGAGGCCCCATCAAAGTATAGACAATATCTGTTCTAATTTTTCGTACAGTTTGTCAGTTCCTCTTCGCTCATTCTTATTTTCCAAATATTCCCTCAGTTTATCTTCTTGTTTCCTTTTTTTCCATTATTTTTTATTATGGCTTTGCTGAGCCAATCTCGCTCTTCGTGCTGAAGAGTGTTTTGATTTGTTGGTGTTATTCCTTTGACATTGAGGATTTCAAAAGTTAAACCCCACGTTTTTTAGAGGGTATTCCCTATCCTTGGAATTTGATTTTTTAAAATGCACTTATTTCGAGTCAACCAAATTTTCCAACATAGAACAACTGGGATACACTTCCATATCCTATAAATTGTGACTTTCTTCTTTGTTGTGTATGGATAGGCCTTCTCGAGGGTTTGAAGAAAGTCTAGCAGGGGTTGTTCAAAATTTATTCTTATTTCTAAAGGACTTATCAACTGCTACCAACATTCTTTGGAAAAGGTACATTCTTGGAATAAGTGCTGAATATTTTCTTCAGCCTCATGCATAATGGGCGTCATGTTGGGCCTTGAAAGCCCTTTTTTCATAGGTTGTCACTGGTCAATATTATCCCTTTTAGTAGAGTCTAGATGAACATTTTGATCTTAGGCAGACTTTCTGATTTCCCAGCTATTTTCCAAGAATCTTAGTCTTGTTGATTTGGTTGTTCTTAAAGGATTTTATATCCAGTCCTAACTGTGTAGTGTCCACTGATTGGGTCCCAATGATAAGCATCTTCCTCATCAAAGTGCTCCATTGCCCTTCTAGGTCTATCAGGATTGCTAAGCTTTTCCAATCTTGCCACTCCTTTTGATCCCAAAGAGATATAGAGTGTAAGGTGTTGAAACCATTATCTTTCAAGCACTCTTGTATGTCTTCAGTGTCTGAATGAGTCTGTAATGGTTCTTTTCCCATGATTCTGTCCTACCAAATTGAAGTTTTTTTTCCATTGCCTAGGATTTTAGAAATACATCTACTTATTAATGGATTTTTTTTTAACCAGCTTCCATACTTGGGTACATGGTATTATTGGGATATTTCCATTAAGAAGTATTTTCATGGTCCCATCCATATATTTTGTCATAAGGGTATTTTTCCACCAACTCTCTTTTCTGTAATTAGTCTCCATACTATTTTCATTCCTAGTGCTGCATTCATGAGCCCAAGTTTCCTTATTGATAGGCCTCCTTTTTCATAAGGTAGTACTACTTTCTCCCACTTGACCAGGCTAAATGTTTTGTTTTCATGCTCCCCCCTTGCCACAGGAAGCTTCTTAAAACAAGCTCCATTTGTTTGTGGGCACTTGCTGGGGCCGTGATTATAGCATATTGATAGATAGGCAGTGCTGCAACGAGTGATTTTATTAGAATTCCCCTTCGTGCCATATTCAACCACATCATACCCTAGCTTTGTATTTTGTTTTTCATTTTTTCAATTTGTTTAGTCCATATTTCTGTCTTCATGTTCTCTTTTGAAATTGGAAGTCATATGTAAAAGAAGTGTGTCCATTTTTCCTCCATAGGGATGTCTAGGATTTGCGACATCCTTTGCATAATTCTAGGAGGGGTGTTCGATCCATATATCTTGCATTTCGTATCATTTAATAGCCCACCTGAAACCTGTAAACTGTCATCGAGAACGTTTTTGAACCTCCTTGTTATTATTGTTGATGCCCCTCCCAACAGTAGAGTGTCATCAACAAAGACTAAGCGCTTTATTGTTTTTACTCCTTTTGCTATTCCGATCCCTGTGATATTTCTTTCCTTTCTTTGATTTTCTAGAGCCTTGCTTAATGTTTCCACCATTATAATGTATAGGAAGGGAGAGAGAGGAAAACCTTTCCTAAGGCCTCTTGTGTTATGAAAGAAGTCACTGGGCCTTCCATTTACAAGGGGGACAATCCATGGAGTAGAGATGCATGCCTGTATGACTCCCACAATTTCTCTAAAGAATCCAAGTTTCTGGACGATAGCCATTAGATATGGATGACTGACCCTGTTGAATGCATTTGCCATATCTAGTTTGATTATGAGGCTTTTTTCTTGTTTTAGTATACTGGAGTGAACCGCTTCCTATATAATAATTATATTATCTATGATTTGCCTATTCATCACGAATCCTCCTTGGTTTCTAGATATAATTATTGGAAGTACTTCCTTGATTCTATTTGCAATTATTTTTGTTATTATCTTATACGATGAATTGTAGAGAGAGATAGGGCGAAACCTATTGAAAGTTGAGGGGTTTGCTTCTTTTGGGATAAGAGCAAGATAGGAGGATTCGGTGTTGCCTCCTATTTTTTTTTTGAAAACATTCTTCACCATTCTTAAGAAATCCTTTCTAATGGTATACCAATGAAATCTGTAGAATGTTATCGTGAAGCCATCTGGCCCTGGGGCTTTGTCCAGATGTAGGCTCCATATGGTCGTCACTACCTCTTCTTCTTTGAGATCCTTGCTTATTGTTGCATTTTTCCTTTTTTTATTTTTCCTTTTGTGTGCTTTAAGAAGTATTCACTTTCAACCATTTCTTCATTGGCTGAAAGTAAGTTTTTAAAGTGCTTATAGGATGCTTTTTTTGTTCCTCCACTCCTTTTACCTCTTGGCTTTCAACTTGAATTTTTTTTATTTGGTTTCTTGCTCTTCTTATCTTCATTGTGTTATGGAAAAATTATGTGTTTTTGTCCCCTGCCTTGAGCCACAAACTTTTTAATTTCAATCTTGCCTCCTCTTCGTCTTTCCTATTTTCCCTATATATTTCCAAAAATATTTCCTTCTCTCTTAGGTAATCTTACTTGCTTTCTTCTTTGTTTCCTTTTTCAGCTTGCATGATGTCCATTTTCTACTGTAACTCTTTTCTCTTTTCATTTTTCTTTTAATTCATTTGCTCTTGCCCATTCCTTTAATTTGTTTCTTGCAATTTTTAATTTTGTTTCCCAAATATACTGTGGTGATCCTACTACTCTTTTCTCCCATGCTTCCTTGACTAGGTCACTAATTTCTTCGTTGCCATCCCAAATTCAGCTGTATCTAAATGGGATCAGACCTTGATTTTCCATTTTGCCCATGACTATTATCATCGGTTTATGATCAGATGTTGTGGTATGTAAATTTTTTTATTTTATGGAGCTGTGCACTACTACTATATTTTCTTGTATCATAATTCTATCTAGCCTTTCTTTTATGTTACTTTTTCCCACTCTTTTATTGCTCCAAGTGCATTTCCCATTGTTTGGTGGGACATATATCAAGTTATGTTGTTCCATTAATTCTTCTAGAGTATCCCTAGATGGGTCTATGTGATATGTTCCTCCAAACTTTTCTTCTATGCTTCTTACGAAATTTAAATCTCCTCTTAGTATTATTTTCCCATCTTGCACTTCTTTTAGCGCTTCTTTTAAGGTGTCCCAACATTGCTCTTTTTCCTTGTAACGATTTGGGGCATATATATTTATGACATTCTACATCTCTTTTGTACTAATTTGCATTAGATCCATTTGGATCCAGTGCTAATATTTTTTGTATTTCATTAATTCCTAAGTTCCTTTTTTCCATATTGTACATATGCCTCTTGATGCCCCGGTTGCCTGTATTGCTTCCCCTTCATAATTTCTGATTTATTTTTTTTTTATATTTTCAGTTTCTTGGCGATTTATTTTTGTCTCCTGAATCATAAGGATGTCTAGGTTTTCTTTTACCAAAATGTCTCTTGTGGCATTTTACTTGATAGGCGATCCCATTCCTCTACAATTCCAGGAGACCATTATCATTATTTACTTGTTGGGTGGTGCATGGCTCCTTTCCCTCTTGTCTGATTTTTTCGTTGTTTCCTAAATTCCTTCCTAAGAATGTTTCCATAGGTTGTTGTGTTTCTAATGCCATTTCCTTTGCTGTTGCTTGATCCCCGATTTCTTTTTTTGTCTTTCTTCTTGATTTTTTTTTGTATTCTACATTTGGGGCTACCTCCTTTGACTGCTTTCTGGCTAAGATTATGTCTACTGAGGGGGGTGGAGGGGTATGAGTGTTCGAAACCAAAGGGAATGAGGGGGGCTTGGAGGTATGTTTTGGGGATATGGATTTGGATCCGGATGTTGGTCTAGGGGATGGCGGGGCTGAAGGATCTGGAGGCTCAAAAGGGTTAGGGCTAGAAAGAAGGTTATTAACTTTTGGTGATGGAGGATGGGGGTCAGAGGATGTGGAGGGCTATGAGGAAGAGAGATTTGGTTGTTTGTAGGCTGTCTTCTTTCTTTTTACCTATTCCCATTTGTTTTCTGGATCTTCACCCTTTTAATTTTCATTTTCTTTTTTTTTGTACATCTATTTGCAAAATGATTGTATTCGTGACATACCTTTCATTTGAAGGGGACTTGTTCATAATCTAGCTATTGTATGTGCGTCCACTGGCCCACTTTGATTTTTATGGCTTTTGGTAGCCCTTCCCAAGATCCACTTCTACACATAAACTGGTGCATGCATGCATATTTTCCTTTGGCTCGCACCTGTCTATATATTTCACAACTATGTTTCCTATTGCTTTGACTGAATCGTTCCCCCAACAGTGAAGGGGAAGGTGTCGTAGTCTGACCCAAATGGGGGTGTCATTGGGAACATCCATTTTTGGATCAAAATCTGGTGTCCATCTATTTAGATACAAACCCCTAGTATCCATAAAATATGGTCCATTCCGAAATATCAGATCTTGATTCTCCTTGGATTCAAAGTGGAAGGTGAAGTAACCTCTTTCGCAAAACCTGATTGAGATTTTCCCATCTATTGACGCAGTCCAGTTCCTTTCTACCCATTTTTGCACAATTTTGGGTGATGGCCATAACCCAGTGAACTGCCCCACTAATCCATGCTCTGCTAGGGAAAGTGTTGCTCTAAAGGGAAAGGCAGGGGGAGTGAGATTTCAGGAATATCTTCCATTCGTTTAATAAACTTGGTGGCTGATGGTCTATTCTTTGTCGGGCCCATTGTAGAAATGAGAGAGGCAAAGGCTTTTCTTGTTCTTTCATTTTCTTGCTACTGATCTGACGGAAGCTTTCCGTCCTCTAATGCATCCATGGAGCTCAATCCCCTGTAGCAAGAGGCAGCTGGGGGGCAGCTGCGTGTAACTACATGTTTCTACCTGTGATTGTTCGCTAGGGTGCACAACTCTTTCAGCAAGTGCGCTCCTAGAAACAAGTTCTCAACTTCAACTACTCAAAGTTATAAATAGTTATTTATTACCTGAATAGAGAATTGATTGTTGGGAAGTGAAATTTATCACAATATGCTTGAATATATTAATGGATAATATATTCCCATATAAATAGTTCTTTATTACCTGAATACAAAATTGATTGTTGGGGAGTGAAATTTATCACAATATGCTTGAGTATATTCCTTAGATAATCTACCAAAAAAAGATTATTTTTTCCTTAATTAGTTCTTTACAGTATGGATATATGTTGTGCCTTAGATTGAAAAATAATAAAAATATTCACATTAAAAAAGAATCAAATTAAGAATAATGATAAAAGAATTGAATTTGTTTTTATTTCTTTAGTACAACAAAGATGTGTAATTCTTTAACTACCTAAGATAAAATTGAGATGACATTTAAATTAATATTCATATTAAATAATAAGTAAATAAATAAAATATTTTAATGTTGATAATAACTAAATTTTATTTCAATTTGAGAGATATAAAGTAATTAGAAAAAAGTATTGTTGTCTTTTTACTTTTCAATATTTGGAAGATGTGTAATTCATTCATTTAAAATTATTTTAGTACCAAAATTCGATAAAATATTTGAATATTCATACCAACTAATATATTTCAATATCTACTCTATACATATTTAGATAGAGACACAACAAAAGAAATATTTTGATGTTGATAATATATGAAATATTTCAATGTGAACCTTAAATAAAATAATTTTATATATTTTTTGTAAGAATCTCAAGAAATTCATCTTGGCAAAAATGATGTAAAAAATTTACACAACCATAATAATGTTGATTCTTCTAGCAGAACTAGGTTTTGGACCATCTTCCCACCATGGGGAAACCAATAGGTCATTGGTTGAAGGATAAGGTCCTGTAGACATTCATGGAGACTATTAATTCAGTAGAATTAGCAGCTTCCTTATGGAAGCTTCTTTGGCTTGTTGTTTCTTCCATAACTTTCTGTCTAGTAAACTTTTTACGCCCAATGCCCACCACCTAGGTTCCTTAATTATTCATCTTCCATGGAGGATACATTGTGCAGTATGCTTTCATTAATATTTGGAATGAAGAGATTAGTTTTTTCATCAATATATACAACATGGGGATGATGCTCATGACGACATCCATCGACTCCATTGCTTACACATATACTCTCCTGATCCATAGTAGTGGGAGGGAGAATGAGGAGGAGGAATTTAGAATCACTGAGGGAATTGTAGCTTTTCTTTTCGAAGGAAATATGAGTATGACAGGGTGCGTGAAGAATCACGAACAAGTTGGGTCACAAAAGAGCCAAGAAATATTTAGACAAACAATATGTTTTTGATCGCCAAGTAAGTGAATGAGGCATTAGTGTTAAGTATAAGTAGATCACACAAAGGATATGGAGCAGTGGATTAGGCATCATGAAAATCGATCGATTAGCATACGAAGTTGGTATCTTAAAGTCATATGAGAGCCAATTTCTGTGTCAATGCATCGTGGTGATGAATTCTTTCATGAAAATGATCAATTGCCACCCAAATTAGGGGGGATTTTATATCAACTTAACATTTATAAAGAGAAAAAATTGAATTTAAAATATTTTTTCCTTAGTTAATTTTTTTTCCACTCAATAATATCAAGGAGATGTTAAATTTCTTTAATACTTAATAAAATTTCATATTAGACATTTTGAAAATATTGGTGGTGAGAAGAAATTTAGTGTAAACAATAAATGAATAAAGTGAAGGATATTCCACATTTAATTAATTTGTGCTTTCTAATTCAATGACATCATGAAGATGTATAATTCCTTCAATATTTGATATGAATTAGAATTCAAAATACATTAACAAAAATGGAAGATTGGCAAGTATGTATTTTGTATATAAAATAATTGAAAAAATTATAACTAATGACTCAAAACTTTTAACAGTGTCTATCTCAAAATGAAGGAGATGTGTAATTTTTTCCTTATTTATCTTGCAGTTGACATACGAAACGAATGTGTGTGTCTTGTTTCTATGTTGTAGTAGTATAGATAAACATCCAAATTTCAACTATCTATATATTATATTGGTAAATGAAAAATAAAATTATGATTAAAACATTTTAATTGTGCGTAACTCAAAATGAAAGAGATATCCAGTTCTTTTTTCATTTAGTTTGGAGTTGACACATGCAATTAAGATAAGATGAGTGTGGCCAAAAATGGGGGATTGATGGGGGCAAGGGCCATAGACAAGTTGGGTAGGACACCCAAAAGCATCTAGATACATGTGAATTAGATTATTGCCTGAACGATTGCTTTTCTTCCAGAAGATGATTTTTCGAGTTATGGGAGTTTGGGAAGGTAGTAGGGAAATGTTGGCTATGCATAGACCACCAACCTATGCATGCTCATTTGAGTGGTTTATTTAGAGTGAACGTATAATGCAAGCTAGAGGGGCTTGTGCTTTGGTCAGTATGGTGTGCTAGCTTGCACAGTTTGGCACCTCAGTGAGCTGAAGGGTGGTGAACTATCCTTTGGATGGTGAGACATGGTGAGGACAAGAGAACTACTAAATTTTCTTGTCAGAGGAGTTAAATGGTCTGGTTTTATTCTCTTCCTTGTTTAGTAAGAAATATGGCTTTGCCTCTAGGCCATAGGAGTTCATTTCTAAATGGAATTTAGGATTTGGTGGTCATACGTTCTTTTTGGGTTTCCTCATATTTATGCTTTCAAGAATTTGTCATGTTCCTTGTCATCTTTAGTGGTATTTGTTTCACATATCTATCGCCAAATTTTCTTAGGGTTGAGAGATGTAGTTTGAGGTCTCAGGCTCAGTACCTCTTTCCTTGGTTTTTTTGGGGTACTCTATTCAAGGGGAAACATTGTAATCATCGGGGTGATTCTTTAGTGATAATTATGGAATAATATGTAATTTTTGACAATTTTTATCTTGTTGAGTTTTGAAGCAAGATTTGATTACCAAGCTACACCATTTGTGTGGTTTAATTAAATTAGTCTTTGTGTTCTGGATTATATAGTGGAATTCCTAGACGAAAGGGGTATGCCATGCAAGGTGGGTGAGCTCATGATGTCCTGGTTGGCCATTGCAGGTGGGTAGGAGAAGTTGACAGTGATGGGGGTGTTTACACTATTTATGAGGGTGAATTGGCTCATGGACATGTTTCATCACCTAGCCATGTGGAAGCACCAACATATTTAGAATGTTTTTATAGTGAGATGCGGTTTTATTGCACTGCTAGTGGAGCTAGGGAAACAGAGACATGATGACTCGAATGAGGTGACATTCATGATTGACTAAAAACATAATAAACATGAAATTTTGGACAAGGCGACTTCACTTATAACGATCCAAATATTGACTAATAAGTCGCTAGATCATATAGAGGGTCAGATTGACCACCTAGAGATTCATGTTTACGGGGCACCCTAGACCCTCCAACATTTTTTATTTTGGATAGGAATTGGCACCTCCTCATAATCTTTGATGGAAGTTCTTTTCATCTGTATTATATGTGTTTTTTGGATGCTTTATGCATTTATTTTATGGATACAATGTAAATTTTGGCACTTTTGTATCACCTTTTATATCTTTCTCCTAGTTAATAAATTTGGTTGGAATGAAATGTGGGGAGAAGCATACCTGAAAAAATTGTTGCTCTATTTCAAAGAACTAATAGAATCAATTGATCGAAAAAAAAAATATGAAGGGTAAATTTCCAGTCTGGGTTATAACCATAGCTTTGGAAAGGTGGTTAGACTCATGGTTTTCACATTTCATATCGTCATAGATTTCCATTGAAAATATTATGCCACTCCTTGTTGGAGTTACATTCAGATGTTTTGATAAAATTATAAATAGTTGGAACCTTTAGTGATTAAAGAATGACAAAGTGGATTTGAATATCATTTACAACACTTGATACTACTTCATTTTGTCACATTTTGCAATACTTTATTCGAATTTGTTTACCCTCAATGTTGCTTACTATTATATAATTTATGGATGCTAATTTTTGTGTTGTGGAAGCACTTCTTGTTACTTTAAAGAATTTATAAAAACATTCCAATGCACATCATATAAATAGTGATATTTGATTATTTCACAATACATAATATATTAATCTATTATAACATTTATGATAAAAAAAAATTGTCATATTCGATGTCTTGGTCCATCCCTCAGGAAAATAGTGTCACATCCATAGTTTTCCATGTGATTTATAATCATATCATTTAGATGGCCATGATAGTAGTTATTTTCAGTACATGTCAATTGAATAAGTGATTATACTCTCCAAATAAATATGCATTTTATTTATACCTTATTGATTGTGGATATTATTCTTCTTCAATCTAAGAATTTATTATACACTCCATATAGTTTTACTTTTACTTCTCAATTGAATAATAATTTTGTTCTTAATATAGCAAAAAACATATTTATTATAATAACTATATTTGAGATAAGTTTTAACCTTATCTTATTCAAAATTTAATTATAAACTAAAGAAATCGAATTTTAAATTATTAAATTTATAGAACATGAAATTAATTTTCTTTTTAACACTAAATTTATGAAAGAACAAAAAACTATTTTAATATCACACATAATATTTTAGGTATTTTTATTGTTTTACATTTAAAGCCATCATAATCTATTAATGCCATCTCTAAATTCCTAAATACTTTCTTTTTGGTATCTAGTTCGATAATTATTAATATATATATTTCAACAATCAATTAATTTATGAGAATGTCATCATATTTTTTTTCTTTATTTATTTTAAACATATACCATGCTTTTTTCTATCTTTTATTTCTTTATTTTTATTTTTATTATAATTTAAATACCTTTTTAAATATTAAAATTTTTACTTAATTGCAACTTTTTTAATTTTTAAATTTGTTTAAATAAAAATTAATTATAACAAAGTCAATAGTATTTTTTTTTTATTTTAATTACACTAAATACATGCATATATTTACTTAAATTTTCAAATGAACTCAAAAACGTGTCAAGATGTGAGGTAAGGGCTAATGAGTGCTCCATATTATCATGTACAAGCCATCAAAAGTATCTTTATGCCAACACATCATGACCAAAAAGTTCCCTACATCACCCTTAGAGGAGGAAAAGGGCTTATGTGGAATTAACTTGCTCAAGTGTTGGTGCTCAAATGTGATGTACAAGCCCTATCTTGTAATATTAAGGATGACCATCATCATCTATTAGGTGGTGATGAGCCTCATCATTAGGTAACTTTATGGACCTTAATACACCTCCAAGCTTATTTAAATTAACTCTTTTCATAATTCCTTACATATTTTGGTTATATTTTCCTTAATGAGATGAGTAAAAGAGAGATGTTATGTCTAGTGGACTAATGTGAATTGGTTGCAGGTTTCTGAGAGCAAATCATGGCAATTTTGGGTAACTAAGGGAAAAAACACGAATGAGTCAAGGAGGAGAGATTGTAGGAGATAGATCCTCCTCATTTAATCCTCACTCATTCGAATTTTCCTCCATCAAATCAAACTATATCGGAGTTACAAGTAGCCAAGTCATGAAGATCAAAAGACAATAGAGCCAGTGACAATTAATGAACCAGTTCATCTTGTGTTTGGGAGACGTGCCTCCCTACATTTAAGGAAGTAGTTGGAGACTTCAGTTGTATAAACAAAAAGGCCTAGAGCCTCATTAGAATTTGTATTTTTTATGTAAAAGCACTAGGCATTTTTGAGTTCAAGACTTGTGGAAGACATTGTTATGCAATTTTCTAATATGATAATGAGAATGAGCATTTCCTTGATCAAGAAGTGATTTGAATCAGAGGGCTGAAGCTCTTGAGATAGGGTGAAACCCTAGAAACAAACACTCCTCTTCTTGTATTTGTATTCTTAGTTGATTTCATAGATTAATGGTTGAATTTCTTTTAGCATTATTTCATTGCAAGTAGTTATGAATTTGATTAGTTTTCTGCCATTTGTGCATTGCTTTAACAATAGATTAGGAAGATAAATGAATATGAAAATGCTGATAGTAGGTAGCTTTGGATGCACTTCTCCCTTCACGGACCATGGTTTCAGGAAAGAACTACTATGCAGCCCAAAAAAGACATAATTCTGATTTCTTATGGAATTTAGGGTTTTCTACTACTTAGGGCAACATTTTACTAGTTTTCAAGAATAGGATTTAATTTTCATTTCTGATATCTTCAGCCTTGTATTAGATCTCATAAAGGTTTCATATTATTATGCAAGGTTTTCCATGGATGAAATAGGAAACTAGATAATGAAATTTTGTTTTCTTAGTTGATTGAAAATTTTTCTTGTTTTACATGATCCATGGATAAATGCCATTGATTGATGCATCGCAGGAGTTTCACAACTAGAGAGAGATCTCATGACCAACAATCTCATCCTAACCTCATCAATCCATGATTATCATTTTTTCCACTAATCCCTCACCAAATTAATCATTTCATAAGAACACTTCTCCAAGTTTGTTGAGCAAATCCAACCATTTCAAAAACTCTTTTTTGGTCTTTGAAGGAGTTCTAACCCCTCCCTCGCCTCATTTCTCCCACCATTCAACTTCGTTGAGCCTTACACCACCTTCCAAATCCCTCCTCTTGCTCTCAACCAGATCCTGTAGGAATACAGGGGATCATGTAGTAGCATTAGGACATCCTGTAGGAGGCATTAGGACATCCTATCAGACAATCTATAGTGGCATATTTTAAGGCCGAACTATGGAAAAATCACCTAGGAAGATAAGAAAAGAGGATTTAGCATTCAAATTGTCACAAAAAATACAAAAAGGAAAAAAGAGTTATTGTGTTCATTTACATGCCCAGTAGTAGAATGTTTGGTTATTTCAGATTACATGCCTAGGACAGTAGGATTACACACATTTAAACTTAGCCATATGGTGTTTCCTCTTCTTCTAAAGCTTTGTTATAAGTAGTCATCTGCTTTTATTCTTCCCTGATTTTTTTTTACGGTTGTTTTTTTGTTGAGTTCATAGTTTTTTGCTTTATGGATCTTTTTTGGACCATCATCTTATTTGTTGTTGTGTTTGTTTTCAATATTTTATTTTTTTGTTATATATATATATTATATATATATATATATTAAATATATATATATATATATATAACTAAATATATATTTGTTTTAAATATAGATATACAGATATAGATTTTATTTATTAATAGGTTTTTTTAATGATTTTTTTAATATATTTTAAAATTAGTTTTAATTTCAATTTATTATTTATTTTGGAAAATAAATAAAATATATGTTTGAAATATTATGTTTTAGTTTTGACTACTATAATAATCGTCATTATTATTTAATTCATGTTGATTATTATTTAATTCATGTTATTACTATATTAATAGTTTTAATTTTTGTATTGTAATTTTTTATTCATAATGAGATTCTCTTTTGGTATAATAGCATCACTGAGATTTGAAAGACATTTCGAAGGAGCTAATGTGGTTCGTCCGATGGTTTGGGATAGGATTCACATTTTGAATTTACTCCCTAAAGGGTTTCTATTTTCTGTCTACTTTCTAAGTTTGAAATTTTGGCTTGTTTTATTTTTTTTGCTTTTTAAAATTTAATTGTTTTTGTTAAAGTAAGAAAATAATTAGGATTTTGCTTTCTAAATTTAGATGTTAATTTTTTTTTTTTTTTTTTTTTTTTTTTTTTTCCAGGTTTTAAAGAATTTAATTAATATTTCTTTAATTGTATTCAAGAATGCAAATTATACTCTTGTTTCTAAATATAGTGGTTATCTTTTTGCTTTTATGAGCTTCTAAGAATGTAATGAATATTTTTTAAATTTAGTTGGATGTGTCTAAGAAGTGACAGTTGTTATGTTTTAGCTTTTCTAAACTTTCTAATTTTAGTCATCATCTATTTAAGAGCTAACAGAGGGATATGGATATGCTTTAGTTGTCATGTGTTTTATTCATACTTGTTATCACAAGTTATAAGAAATGTATTTTGGTGCAAAACATTTTAACTAGAAAAAGCCTACAAACATGAAAATAAATAAGTATTACTAGTAAACTAATTATAAAATCTTTAATTAAAGAAAAAAAATAAAAATAAGCATTGTTGCTATTTAATATTTTCTATTTTAAAATGTAAATAAATTTTATTTAGTTTTATTTTAATTTACTCTTTTACACATTTATAAAATTTTCTTAATTTTTTTTCAACTTCATTATAGTAATTGATATTTTTTAATATACTTAATTATTAATATAATATTATTAAAATAATATTATATTTAATTAATTTCTTTTTTTATTATTTTAAAAAATAAACTAAATAAATAGTTTAACTTTTTTTAATCGTATATATCCACTATCATTCGCATATATATTATAAAATCTAAAATTTGAACAAAAATAACAAATAGATGGGGAGATGTGGTGTTGGCATCCTCTCAAATAGTAACCTGAACTCTTCTTACCATTTTAAACTCATAAATTTAAATCAATTCTTTAGTTGTTCGTCACGCTTTTGTTGGAGTTTTGGCTTTGCAAGACATTTCAAAAAATTTGTCCGTTATCAACCATTTAAGATTTCAAGATTGACATGGAGAATAGGAGCGTGAAAGACAGATGCCTCACTCTATATATTATTATGTTCCAATTGCCTTTAACCTGTATTGCGGTTTTCTCCCTTCCCCTCTAGGCAGTTGTCTTGTGTGCTATGGTCGTTTTTGTCTTTGCTTTTAGTTGTCGGTGTGTGTCATTTTTTTTTTTTTTCAAATTTAACGCCAGAGCGAGAAAGAGCAGAGCAGAGAGGATTCTTTCTCAATTCCACGTAGCTTGATCATTAAAGGGAAGTGGTTAAAAACAACCTCCCTTCCTATTTTGAATCTGTAGATCAGGTGAGGGAGATATGGTAGTTATTTTGATTTGGAGTCTTCAATAACCAATTTGTGGTTTTGATTTTAGATTTTGTCTTCAATAATCACCGTGTTGACAGGAAGAGTGGAAAGGGCTGAGCTAAAGGGCGACTGAATACCGCTATATTTACTTCTTCTTGGAGTAATCTCTAGATCTAATACTTCTCTATATTTACTTCTTCGTGGATTAATCTCCGGATTAATGGTGTTTAATGTTTGCTTAATTCCATGTCGTTCGATCTTTAAATAATAATCTCTGGATTTAATACTTCTCTATATTTACTTCTTCGTGGATTAATCTCCGGATTAATGGTGTTTAATGTTTGCTTAATTCCATGTCGTTCCATCTTTAAATAATAATCTCTGGATTAATGTTTTTTAATGCTTGCTTAATTTTCTTAATATCAGATTAAAGAGGATTACTACTCGTGAGAGTGAGAAGAGCATAACATAGAGGATCATTCCTGAATTCCATGTCGTTCGATCTTTAAAGTTATGTGGCATGGTTTTAGTGATATCATTTCATTAGTTATTAGTTATTTCTAGACTTTCTCAATTATTGGTGCATTGTTTGTTTTATTTTTTTTCAAGCATTTTGTTGAGATATTTTTTTTTGAAGCATTTTATTTTTTTTCAACCATTTTGTTTCTCTTTCTTTCTTTCTTCATTAAGCTGAGATAAAGAGTATAGGGGCTGAGCGGAAGGTGGAGTGAATACGGCTATGGAGCCACAGGCTTAACAGACTTTACAACTACTTCTAAATATCTATCCATTTGTAATTCTTCAACGAGTTATCTTAGGATTAATGTTGTTTAATATATATTTAATTAGTTTAAGGGTAGAGCAGAGTCGATCATTATGCCTTAGAGCACATTAGAGAGGATGATTCATGAATTGCATGTCCTTCGATATTTAAAGCAGAGTCGAAAGGGCTTAGCGAAAGACAGAAGATACCGTTATGGAGGCAAATGCTAAAGGTACCTTAAAACTTCTCAATATTTCCTTATTTCTACTTTTCCTTCGGGTTATCTCCAAATTTATGATATTTAATTTGATTAAGAGATTTCGAATTTTTGGAAATAAATAAATGCATGCTTGATATTTATAGATTTCTCGATTCATCATTTGGGTGAAAAGTTAAGCTATTCTAAATTTTTTGTGAATAACTCTTTACTTCTAGTTATGACAATTTTCTTCACTGCCATTTAAAAATTTGAATGGAAGTTTATGCAAAAGCTTTCTAAACTTTTAACTAACTATTTTATAAGATAGCCAAACAATATCAATATAAAACGAAACAAAAAAAATCAATAAATAATTGCTAGTCTTAATGTGAGGACACAATCTTGACATAATATTTTCTCATATTGTTGAAATTCTAGAAATATTGCTAGTTTTGTTAATGGAGTGTTTAAATCCAGTCCATATTGATTATTATATTATCGATATGCATTGGAATTCAAGAAACACAACACTCAAGGCTTACAAATTTCAGGTAGATTATGGTCAGGTTCAAGAGAATTATAAAATCTATTCCTCAAGGTCATGAGAATTATAGAGAGAGAGGAGAGTAAGAAATTGTTTAATTCTTTCAGATTCCCATCTGCACTATTATGAAGAGAAATTTCCTTCATTGTTCGAGGCAGACAACATGTCTACATTTTTCTGTAGGTGCAATCTTTCCCACGCTCACCATGATCACATTTGCAGAGGTAAGCAAGTCATTTCTATCAATTTGAATTATTTTAACATTCTTAAGAAAAGCTTGTCCTTCGATCCTTGTTTTAAGTTTTGTTTATAATTGTTTTCTGCAACTATGCATAGCATTTATAGATCATTCTACTCGCACATTCAAAATGCTGATAACTTCTTTGGAAGTACTGTTTATAATGATTTTTCTGCAACTATGGATAAAATTTATTTCTGTGTACTTTTGTTCATAAATTTGAAATTCTGAGCAATTTCTTATAAATATCTATCTCTCGTCACACCCAATAATAGTTACTCTGCACAACAAAAGCTAAATGGTTACAATTTCAAAACAGGACAGAGGCAGTTGGGGGAACGGTGGGCGAGGAGGAGGAAGAGGAGGCGGCGAGTAAAGTAATGGTGAGGGCGAGGACGAGGAGGCGGAGGGAGCATGAAGGAAGAGGAGGTGGGGTAGGAGAAGGGGAGGAGGTAGAGGAGAACCAGGGTGGTAGGAGGCATGGGGTGGGGGATGTGGCAAGGGGCGACAGGGTAGAGGAGGGGAAGAAGCGGAGGAAGAGGAGGCAAGTGCGAGGAGGTAGGGGGAAGGAGGAGGAGGAGGAGGAGGTAGAGGAGCAGTGGATGCAGGGGGAGGAGGCTGTGGAGTGGTAGGGGAAGAGTAGGATATGGAGGAGTTGAGGGGGAGGAGGTGGAAAAGGTGGCGGTGTGGTTAGGAGGCAGAGGAAGGGGGGTTGATGAGGTGGAGGAGGATTAGGTGGAGGGGAAGGTGGTCGGGCGAAGCGGTGAGGAGGGGGGGGAGCAGGGGCTTCGGTTGGTGGAAGAGGGGGAAGAGGTGCTAGAGGAGGTGGGGGTTCCAAGGTGGTGGAAAGAGGGGGAAGAGGGGGAGGAGGAGTAGGCAGAGTCAGAGGAGGTGGAGGGTGTTGGATAAACGGTGGAATCAACAAGGAGGATTTTGAGGAGGGGACGAAGAGGTGGAGGAGGAAGAGAAGGTGGGGAGGATGGGCAGGTGGTTGGGAGGGGGTGTGAGTGGTATGGGAAGGTCACGGAGGGGGTTGGGAGAAGTGAGAGTAGGATGAGGAGGAGGACAAGGAGGAAGTGGCAGAAGAGGAGGAGGAGGTGGCGAGTGAGGATTGTGAGGCAGGAGACAGGGAGGAGGTGGGGGGAGAGAGGGTGATGGGGGACGGGTAGGAGGAGCGGAGAGGAGGAGTAGGGGGAAGAGGCAAGGGAGGAGGAGGTGGTGGAGGATGGGGAGGTAGAGTGGTGGTGTGAGGGAGGAGGGAGGCTAGGTGAGGGAGAGGAGGTGGGGAAGGTAGAGGAGGAGGAGGAGGGAGGAGGCACAGGGTGGTGGAGTGCCAGAAGAGGTAGAGCAAAGGGGGAGGAGGCAGAGGAGGGCGGGGGAGGCACTGAAAGAGGAAAACTGGAGGGAGAGGATGGGGAGGAGGATGAAGAGGAAGAGGAAGTGGGGGCGGTGGAGTAACAGAAGGAGGGGTGAGGGAGAGCGGAGGTGGAGGATGAAGTGGAGGAGGGGGAGGATGGGTGAGGTGGAGGATTGGGGAGGAGAAGGAGTGGTAGATACATAAGGGGTGGAGGGGGAATAGCTGCAAGAGAACAAGGTGTAGAGACGGAAGGGGCAGAGGGGTAATAGATGGAGGATGAGGAGGGGGAGGGCGAGGCAAAGTTTGACGGCGGAGAGGAGAGGGAGGAGTTGGAAGAGGTATGAAGAGGTAAAGGAGGAGGCAGTGGAGGTGAAGTAGGAGAGGGAGGAGGGCTAAGAGGTAGAAGAGCTGGAGGAGGAGGCAGAGTGGGGTTGAGAGGTAGAGGGGGACGATGAGCATTAGTCCAGAGAAGGGGCAGAAGGGGAGGGACGTGAAGGGGGAGGAGGCAAGGGAAGGTCGCGAGGAGGGGTAGGAGGTGGGAATTTGCGTGGCGGGGTGGTTGGAGGATGACTAAGGGAAGGAAGCGACGGAGTGGGAAGAAGCGAATGTGGAGGGGTAGATGGACGCGGGGGAGGTGAAGGCAGAGGTGG
>APFE030194202.1:0-28371 GCA_000404065.3 Pinus taeda | reverse complement strand
TTTTGGGCAAGAATCCTGCTCGTATGTCTTTCATGGTGGGTTTTGGCGACAAATATCCACAGCAAGCTCACCACAGAGGGTCCTCCATAGTTTCGATATACGAGGATTCCAGAGAGATATCATGTACCGAAGGTTTCACTTTGTGGTTCAACAGAGATGCACCAAACCCAAATGAATTAACAGGTGCAGTTGTGGGAGGGCCTGATCGCTATGACGGGTTTGAGGATAGCAGGGCTGATTCCACCAAGCTTGAGCCCACAACGTATACCAATGCTCCTCTGGTGGGAGTCCTGGCTAAGCTCCAAAGCAACATCATGGAATAATCGACACAACAGGGTCGATTCGTGCAAGCTTGAGCCCACAACTTATATCAATGATCCTCTTGTAGGAGTCCTGGCTAAGATCCGCAGCATCAGCATGGAATCACGGACCTAAGTTCAAAATGTTATGCTAGTAATATCTTTTGCTAAGTCTGTATTCTATATGCAAATCAAAGTCGATGGTAATATATATGAATTTTGGTATTTCTGGGCTCCATAATTGCTTTTTTTCATATCATCCTGTTGAATCCTATAATCAGATTGAAGACTTGTTTTTACATCTTAGATCCCATATGCAGATTGAAAATTCTTCTATTTTTAAATAGTAGTGATATTAGCTTAGAATAACATGGTGTATGAGAGTCTCGAAAGATTTTGTGCCATCGTGTTATATATGTGAGCATATAGGGAATGTGTGATCATAGGATTTTTGTTCCATGATGTTATATAGGAGCATTTAGGAATGTGTAATCATAGGATTTATTTGTTTATTAATGTATAGATTGCTCTTGGATTTGCACGAGCCGGGAATTTGCACTTGGTTATAATGTATATCTGTTTTAAATAATATGAATATATTATAATTTCTTTTAATGGTGTTTAACTTTAAAATACAAGTAGGGAGGATGGATAATTTGAATATAGGTTGGAAATTTATAGATATCCTACAACAAATATTGGAGTATATGAGCATTGCGGAATATAGATTTTGATTTGTGTTCAGTTTACAAAATATGCAAGTGATATAAATGTTGTATAAAAGTATATGTACTGTGAAAAAGAAATAGATATCTTGATAAAGAAATATACTTTGTTAAGATGGGAGAATAGAGGTTTAGTACTGATATAGAAATTTCAAGAATAGGGTTCAAGTACAAAATATAAGTAGGGAGAGATGGACCACTTGAATATAGGTTGGGAATTCATAGATATCATATAACAAACATTAGACTATATGAGCGTTATGAAATACAGACTTTGGTTTGTGTTTAGATTATGTTTTTTAAAGAATGTATATTGATATCACCACTGTGTATAAAATTATATGTATGTGATAAATAAATAGACATTGTTAAGACGCTGATACTTTCTAACTCCATCATGTAGACATTGCTAAAATGACATCCAGATAGAGAAACAACCATCCACTAGATTTCGTGGGTACCCAACCATTGTACTTTGCTTCATTAGGATGTCCCTTCATGTACATGGTTCATTCAACTTCTTGCACTTCTTATATTATACAACCAATATGGTCCATTCAAGTGTTTCCAACCAACACATGTCTCGCTCCTAGTGTTAACGAACTTCCTAATAGAGACGATAGAACTAAACTAGACAACTCCTCTATATGGCCACACCCTCCTATAGATTTCCCTTTGTTTTCTCTACAATATGATTTATTATTGGTTTATTATAGTTTGTAAATGTTTTTATCTTTTATTTTGTTTTATTTGATTGTATATAATGAATTTTCACAGTTTTGCATAGTTTCCAATTAATTTGATGACAATTATTTCCATTCCAAATTTATTTATTTTTCATATCATTTTATCTAATTTATTTCCTATTATTTCATAAAAGTGCCAAAAAATTGATTGAAAAATTCTTGGTAACGAGATCCAAATCAAAGAGTTCAAAGCGTTGATCACATGGGTGTTTTTAAAGATTTTGATTAAATCCATATGCAAGTAATTTGAATCTGGATCATGTATACACACTGCTAATATAATTTTATGAGCTCTCAATTCCTTAAATCTAGATCTAGAGGAATTGTTGATAGATTATTTGTATTTGGATCTGGATAAGGTAAATTATGTCTAAAAAGAACTTTCATAACTTACATCATATATATTAGGATTTGGATCAAACTTAATATATCATTATTTGAAATTTCCAAATCCTTGATACTGGACATCCAAATCCAAAGCTTTCTTTCACCTAATATTTCATAGATTTGAAATAACATGGTGGACAATGAAATGAATCTAACCAAATTTTGAGTGCATTTATGATGACATGTAATATGACATGTCATATTACATGTCATCCCATATGGTCAATGATTGATTTAATTTATTAAGCATACTAATGACTTGGTATGACGACATATACATTGACATGGTAGTTTTGACATAGGTGTTAAAAGTATTCAGATTTCATGAATTCATTGTATCTGGATAAGTAATGATTTAATGGAATTTATTGTGGTGTTATGCATTCTAAATTTTATTTTCTATCTAACTACATAGAACTAGGAATTTGTTTTGAATTTTTAATATGTACTATTTGTATATGGATCCCGATAATTTATTTTTTCACTTCATTCTTCCTAATTCCATATTATTCATTTCCACTTCAAGTACCTGGATAAAGGATTTTATATTATTATTTGGATATTGACAATCCATATATGGATTAAATTTTATGGGCCTTACACAAGTCTTATGGATATCGAGGTATCCGCTTTGTTTTTCACATTCAAATTGTTTTGTTTAGTCCATGTTACCTGTGAAGTTCTTCTCCATGTTAGATAAAACTACTCAGCTATTCGTGGGCTAACCAATGGATTATTAGAGATAATCATGTATGGAATCTACTAGACACTGGCATGCTTTTGCTCATGTGTCATCTACCATAGTATTTCTATCCATTACATATTTTCAGATCCCAAATTTTTGTATACTAGTCTAGTATATGATTAAGATTAAAAGAATACATTGTAGTCCATATTGCATAATATTGTGCAAATGAATTATGTTAGGTGAAGGATAACTTATAAACTCTTTGTAACCATTTCACCCAATGAATATGGGATTAATATTTGAATCTATTATTTGTTTATGATTACTTGCGTAAATATAAAATTATTTAACTATTAACATACTAGCTATTACTTTCTGTACATTTGGAAAATATTTTTCAGACTGAAATAATATGAATGATAAAGAAAATATAAAGAATAAGAGAATACAATAAATAATAGAAAAATAAAAAGAAAAAAACCTACTTGCATACAAATAAACACTACTACATATTCAAAATCTTGAATCAAATACAAATATATGTATAACAAATTACAATTTGTTACTAACCATAAGAATTTGAAAAATGGAAAATTATATCGACATCATTGTTTGAAAGGAATAATAGTATGCTTTTATCCAACATTTTTCATAAGAAATATTAAAATTATACTTGGAAAGTGGAATTTGTTGTAACGAAAAGAAGATAAAATTGAATGTACTTTATTAATTATGTCATTTAAGAGGAAGTTCTTTTGAGAAACAAAGAGAACCAAAATTTAGATTCCAAAGTTTGTATAATTTTATCAATTCTTAATAAATGTACTTTATTAAGTATGCCATTTAAGAGGATGCTCTTTGAGAAACAAAGAGATCGAAATTTAGATTCCAGAAGCTTGTATAATTTTATCAACTCTTACTCATAAATTTCTTAATGATAAATTGAAACGTCATATATCTTTGGAGAAGACTTCTATGGCAATATGTTGTTATATATTTTGTATTTCTATCAAGGTTCAAAATTTCCATATTCTTTTTTCAATTAATATTTCAAAATTTTTTAATGATAAATGGAAACGTCATATACCTTTGGAGAAGACTTTTATGGCAATGTGTTGTTATATATTTTGTATTTCTATCAAGGTTCAAAATTTCCATATTCTTTTTTCAATTAATATTTCATATTGGATACAAGAATATGTATGTGATTTTTTAAATAAAAATATATTTTTAAAATATTAATATATTTTTTGTGCTCAATCTTTTATTGATTTTATTAATTATTTAATTTAATTTTGTAATTAATTTTCTTTTCTTGTGTTTTATCTCAATGTACATGTTTCCGGTTAGGATAGGTAATTAGACATAATATTTCTAACATATACAGATAGTTAGATTTTAGAAATTTTAATGTTATTTTTCTAATTTAATTGATATTAAATTTATTCCAATATGTTAGGTGGAAGCTATACCAAATGAGAGCATTTAAATGTTATTTTTCTATTTTAATTGATATTAAATTTATTCCAATATGTTAGGTGGAAGCTATACCAAATGAAAGCAAGTCCAACGGGGACTTGCCATTAAATGATTCTAGCTTGTTGTCGCTGGAATTTTTTTTCCAACAATTAACATGCTAATTTGAACCATAAGGATATTGTTTAACATGGTGTTATAATAAAATAATCAACTATAAATCTAAATTTAAGATGAATTCGCATATACACTTCAAAGCTATTGAATAAAGTTAAGATGAATTTTCATATACATTTCAAAGTTATTGAATAAAGTTAAGATGAATTTGCATATACATTTCAAAGTTATTGCATGTTATTCAAGCTACTTTTTATTGAGAGCAGAATTTTATATATATATATATATATGACAAAAAAACAAATGTTATAGAAATATTCAAACAAATTAAGTGATTATGTATGATTGTATGTTATTAATACTAATGTAGATCCATCTTACATCTATTAATCACTAAGTGGAATAAAGGTCAATTGCAACACCAATTTATTTGTGACTAAAAGATTGAGATTTAGATGGATTTATGTGAGTTTATTTTCTTATGACTATTATGGATGATGAAAAAATAAAACTTTATGAACTTTATTTTTCAATTGAATTTATAAGGATTACAATACACTACACATCTCTCCTATACCATGTTTAAAGTGCACATGTTTACTCTTGCTGGGCAAATGAAATATGGAGTGCATAACCCTTTACCAATTGTGTTTTTGAATAATAATAATATATTATCATGGTTGTGATGGAATGAATAGCCATATTATCAATGCCTTGGACATGAACATTGGTTTTTTTCCCTTGGAAAAATATGGAGTGCATAACCCTTTACTAATTGTGTTTTTGAATAATAGTAATATATTATCATGGTTGTGATGGAATGAATAGCCATATTATCAATGCCTTGGACATGAACATTATTTTTTTTTACCTTGGAAAAATTTGGGGAGATCAACCCCGAAGGGAATCTTTTAAAGCCCGTCAGCGAGACTAGTAGGGCCTAACCCCAAGGGCATCAAGGAGAATTGCTCGTGTGACCTCCCGATCGGGGAGGTACTTAACAACGAGGACTCAAATATTTGAGCTAACCCTTGGGGCTTGGAAATGAACATTAGTTGTTTTAAATTCTAGTGAATATAATTCATCTGTGGGAACAAATTTTGATCTCTTCTATGAATCATAGGAAACTACACTCAATCATTCCCAACAAAGAACAAATGTTATACTGAATTTATTACTTCACACAACCTTTACATTTAAACTTTATCTAGAAAAACAAAATGTTTTAGAGGTAGAAATTTAGAAGGAAGCATTAGAAACTCCTATTGATTCCATCTAGTTGTACTACCATCTTAGATCACAAATTCCTCTTGCATTTAGTCAAAGTAGAGTATCATCCCTTAAGACATAAAAATCCATTATATTTTCTTAGAAAGAAGTTTAGAATATGAATACAAAAAAACCTCATGATTGTCATTTTTATAAGTCGTATTGAATGTAGAAGACTCTTTGGGGCTTTGCCATTCCAATTAATTCATTATAGATTCAACTTGATTTTTTGTGTAGCAAATATATCTCTATAGAAAAACATTTTGAGGGAAATTACACATGCATTTATTCTTTTCAAATTAGTTTTTGTATCATGAGCATGGTCTTGATTTCAATTATGTGTGCCAATGTTTCTATATAAATAGTTTCATCTCGTAGACTTTAGTTAATTTATAGCTTTTATCTTCTCATGCCAAATTCTTTAATTCAGTTTTAATTCAACTCGGCATACAATATTAGAGCTAAACAATTCCATTAAAGTCATTATGCCTTCATCATGAAAGATTCAAAATAGATAGTGTTGATCCATAACATGCACTTGGGATAGATTCCCTTTGGACCCTTTATGGGTGACTAATGAACCCCAAGATTGCATATTCATATTTAAAACTATGTATTTATATTATATTAAATTATATAATTCAATATTATTTTTATCATTTCAATCACAATTGGACATAAACATGTTTTACCCATTTATTTGTGTTTCTTACCTATCCAAGCTCGCAAATAGTTTAGTTGTTGTACTATATTAATGCAAAAATCTAATTAATATTGTACTTTTGTGCTATTCATTACTAAATTTAGTTAGTTCATTTTTATGATGTGTTTCTTATGATATGCTTTATTTTAATGAAACATAGAAAACAAATTGATATTGTATATTAAAATGACATAAGTTTGAGTGCCAATGGAAAACAATGTGGGCCTAATAATACCCACCTAGCATATAATTTAAACTAAAGAAAGCATTAAGATATGATAAGAGATTGAGTAAACCTAGAATAATGCTGGTATAATAAATACCCATAGTCCAAGTTTCTACTCTCCATTTCTTAGGTTAAGAAAGAGATGCTTCATGTTATATCATTTGTACATCATTTATACTCTATCAAAATTAACTTGGGTGTTTAGTGACTTTCATTAAATTCACTCACCAAAAATAATCGTGTATAGTATGGAATTTGAGCTTTGGTACTCACATATGATTATACCCTTGAAGGTTCCTGGAACTATTCACCCATGCTTGACCCACCTTATGATTATATGGTAGCTCTCAAATTATATGTCACCTTCCAAGAGCTAGTTTCGCCCTGGTATAGACCTAGGACACCATTGCGATGTTTAACATTATGGTGAGTTCTTTGATTCCTTGTTACCCCATTGGTATCATACCCTTGGTTGCCAGTTTGCCTCATTTCTTTTTCCATTCGGTCACTTTTTTGGTGCATTTCCTAAGTTCACTAAACCATTTGAGGGCACAAACCCTTAATATGGGTCCATCATTACTTAGGATGCCTTAAATAAGGTTCGTAGCTATTTAAATATGTTTGGTAGTTGTTATTTAGTGGTAAATTTTAGTCAAATATCCAATATTTATTGATTTCTTCCTATTGATCATACCATAAATTTGCTTTAAATGGTATCACGAATGTGAATTAGCAAGTCTGATAATAGAGGGACATTTTGGGCCTAAATGACCTGCAATCTCATTGTAACCAAATCGACAACGTGTAACCAAAATACATAACACGCTACTTTTATAGGATTATGACACTTATTGGAACATGAGAATGTTTCAAGTGAACTTCACAAGTTCACGTAGTTATTAAGTTAAAGGTTCCAATCAGAAATTTATGTTAGGATAGTTAGACACTTAGGAGTTAGTTGTGCTCAACTTGGTCTAATGTGTCTATTAGGTAGAATCATGTTTCTTTATTATGCATTATTTGCATCATAACTTGATGGCCATGATGTATTCTAGACATAAAGTAATCTAAAGGCTTACATCCTCCTCGATATTAATGACTATTGATCCATGACTTAACACCCAATCGGTCCATAACGTCGATTTAAAGAGCATGGGGAATCACTATTAATAATGATTTCATGAGAAATATCTTATGTAAAGCTCTTTCCTCTTTCAGTAGTTAAATTTCCTCTAGCGGCCACATTGACTCGGGATGTGGAGTATTTCCCTCTTTGAGGGTTTCAGCCACATAAAATACTAGAGCTATGATATTTGATCTAGTTGTGTGAGTAGTTATTGAAGGTGGTTGGCTTATATGGAATGAATTATCATCCTGAACATGTATCATAGCATGTTCAAAGAGCTACTCTTTTTGTTGATCGTTATCTTGAGCTTGTGTTGCCATTTCTAATATTAATTATTTCCATACATTTCTTTCCTAAACAATTTATTCCATTATGTCTAGAGAATTGGTTTTAGTTAATAACATCTTTCCTTTCATAAATAAAGATGTCTATTTTCCCAAGATACAATTTTTTTCATTATGTCATGAGATTACCATTTATATACTTAAAAATAATAATTATAGAGTTAGTTTTCCATTTTTCTGTTTATATTCTTAGTTTGATACTCTTTATAATTTACATTTTCCTTATAATTTGCATTTTCCCTTTTCCCCGCACTCTATAAAATCTGGCAAATTAGAAGCAGTGTTGAAAATATTTTTCTTAACAACATATTCTCTTAGTAGTGTGCTCTATGTGATCTCAAAAAATAAAAAAATAAAGGGAGAACTTGTATTTTTTAGGCAAGTTAATTGATATTTAACCTCATTGTTGTTGAGAATTAGATTTTTTTATTTGTTTTTTACAAAAAATTGTTTTATTTTGGATAAGTATTTTTTTTTTGTAAGCATGCACTCTGAGGCAAAGTTCCAACAACACCAACAACAACAATCCTGTCCTCCACTCCACTACTATTAGTATGTGTTTTGCACTATCTCACTTGGTTAAAAGTTACTTTATATAGTAAGAGGTCTTGAGTCAAATCTCTTTTCAAGTTACATTTTACAATTCTTGTAAGCTTAAGTTATGTAACGTGCTTAAGTTATGTAACGTGCATTTTGCGCATATATATATATATATATATATATATATATATATATATATATATTATATATATATTATATATATATATATATATTACATCCAACTTTCATTTATAAATTAACTTCATTGTAAAAGTGTTTATCACTTGTTTTATAAAACTAGGTGACTTCATAAAGTAGTTATTTGTATACGTGAGCTTATAGGTAAAGTTAGTGACGATATTTTTATTATTAAATTTTCACCTCATCTATAACCATACACGTGTACTTACCATTTGGTTATTTTTTATCATTATTGCCTTTTTTTTTAATGACATAACCTTCATATTTAAAGCCCATTTTTAGAGTTTTTTTAAATATTCAATTTTTTCCACAGATGTCCATTTAGCTAGTGATTTTCAACTTTTGAAACCATATTATATATATTTGGATATGGCCACTTCAAGTTCAATTTTTTCCAGAGATGTCCATTTAGCTAATCAATTTTAACTTTTCAAACCATATTATATATATTTTGATATGGCCACTCCAAATGAACTTTTCCTTACTAGTGTTGTAACATGATTAGTTTTGATTAAACTACATGATCAAAAACATTTTGCTTCTATATATATTTTGATATGGCCACTCCAAATGAACTTTTCCTTACTAGTGTTGTAACATGATTAGTTTTGATTAAACTACATGATCAAAAACATTTTGCTTCTAAAAGTAGGTAAAGTAATGTATTTGTATAAGTGAGCTTATACGTAAAGTTAGTGAGGGTTTTTTAATTATTAAATTTTCACATCATCTACAACCATACACGTGAACTTCTACTTACCATTTGGTTATTTGTTATCATTATTGTCTTTTTTTTAATGACATAACCTTCATATTTCAAGCCCATTTTTAGAGTTTTTTTAAATATTCAATTTTTTCCACAGATGTCCATTTAGCTAGTCATTTTCAACTTTTGAAACCATATTATATATATTTGGATATGGCCACTTCAAGTTCAATTTTTTCCAGAGATGTCCATTTAGCTAATCAATTTTAACTTTTCAAACCATATTATATATATTTTGATATGGCCACTCCAAATGAACTTTTCCTTACTAGTGTTGTAACATGATTAGTTTTGATTAAACTACATGATCATAAACATTTTGCTTATATATATATATATATTACATGCAACTTTCATTTATAAAGTAACTTCTTTGTAAAAGTGTTTATCACTTGTTTTGTAAAAGTAGGTAAAGTAATGTATTTGTATAAGTGAGCTTATACGTAAAGTTAGTGAGGGTTTTTTAATTATTAAATTTTCACATCATCTACAACCATACACGTGAACTTCTACTTACCATTTGGTTATTTGTTATCATTATTGCCTTTTTTTTAATGACATAACCTTCATATTTGAAACCCACTTTTAGAGCTTTTTCAAATATTCAATTTTTTCTAGAGATGTCCATTTACCTAGTCAATTTCAACTTTTGAAACCATATTATATATATTTTGATATGGCCGCTCCAAGTGAACTTTGTCTTACTCGTGTTGTAACATGATTAGTTTTGATTAAACTGGGTGATCAAACAATTTCTACAATGTATTCTCTGGAATGATTGGATCTCTTAAGATTCACTAGCCAAAAAACATGTAGCCATATGGCTTCATTGTTTTCACCTCATTTGATTGATAGTTTTTCTTCAGCATGAATTTGTATTTTGTGTAATTGTTGTATGAATAATATAATCCGTGGACAATACATTTTTCCGTGAACGGTTTAGGTTTCAAAACTGATAAGTAGGGTTTATCATTAGGATTTAACTAAAATAGACAAAAAAAAATCCATAAAAATAGTCCAACAATGCTGTTAAAACTGTAATTTTTTTGTGTGTGACATAGAATGCAAGGTAGGGGTGGTGTTCTAATGGTTTCTTATTCTAGTTGTTATTCCTAAGGCTGGATCAAGTTCATGATCCACTGATCCAACTCATGATCTAACTCATAAGAGAAAGACTAAGCCAAAGCCCTCTCCTACACCCAAAAAGAGCTCTCGAGTAGCAACTTCCCCACAGGGTAAGATTTTCCAAGATTAAATTTTGGCTACCACAATGTTGTTAAAACTTCAATTTTTCAGTGTGACATAGAATGAACAAACTCAATTTTGGCCAAACAACAAAAGACAATATTGATTATGATTTACTTCTCACATTTTGTAGAGAATAATATTTTGGCCATTTGGAAGAGGCAGACAAGTTCTTGGAATAATAGAAAGAAAAATGTATTATAGATATGTTATGTCCATAACTAATAAATCTCCCCACAAGACAATTACATCTCTCCAACTCTCTTTCCGGAATTTCTATGGTCCTGTATGGGGTCTCTCCAAACCAAATGCCAACAACTTGTATTTATTTCCTAAATGGTTGAAGTCTCTCTCTCCAGGCCGAAGTTTGGATTTTGTGTACATCCATGTTGGTCCTCTAGTAATCATTTCCACAGTTTATTATCAGATGAATTGATCAACTATATTGATTGTTAGGGAGATGGAAAGTTCCAAGGCAAAATAATGATCAGTGATGGGTCAATTATAACTCATTTATATGAATAAGTGGCACTAATTCCTACTGCACATGTTGATGGAAGATGATTTTATGGTTGGGTAAAGCTTGGATCTCTAAGCTGTCTCACATTTCAATATTTCAATATAGTTTGTTTTGGTATAGGGCTCATAAACTCATGGAGCAATTGAGCTCTGGACACCATTCTTTAATAAAGAATCTATGTGGTGAGAAAACTCATACCCTGGAAGAATGGATTTATGTATTCGCAATTGACCCATTGGCAATTTTGTTCACAGTAAATGGCAATCATAAAAATTTTACTTATTTTTTCTCTACTACTCTTTCTCTTGCTGAGTTTCATTTGCAACATGTGGTGCAATTACTTCTTTAGAATCCTTGTATCATATCAGATTATGGAATGTCTAAAAAAACACATCTCTATAAACCTATAATAAGTTGTTATATTCTCTTCTTTTAATTATTAAACAATCAGAACTCAAATTCAAATGTTAAGCTTTACTAACTTCTTTTTGAGTGAAATTATTTCTACAATATATTGTTAAACTTTATGTTATTCATCTTGTTTTTACAATTATATGAATATGACAAGAGTTTTAAGGCTTTTGGTGTTTGGAATCCATTTGCAACAGTAAAACACAAACCTAAAAATGATTTAATTATAAAATTTACTAAATAAAAATTTGTAAAAAAACATTAAACAAAATATGGAATGAGATATTACATGGCATCTGCATTTTCTATCAGATTTGCAAAACTAGAATGTATATAAAAGCTTCCTGTTTTGAAATTAAACTTTAAACCTCTTCCCAATAACTCAAGATTGATAGAATGTATATTATAACTTTAAATTTTACAAATTAAACTTTATCCCTGATCATTTGATTATATGTATATAAACTAAAATTTTAAAATTAAATTTGTTATCTTTTTAATTTACAAAATTATAACTTTAATTACATACATTTAAATTTTTTCTTTAATTTTACGGGTTTTCGAATAGGTAATATTTTGTATATTAATAGAAACGCTCATAGTGCCGATCTTATAGGCAACGGTAGTTAGTTTATATTCCGTTTGTGTGGAAAAATTAAATGTTCAATAAATATTCAGGTTTGTGTAGAAAAACTAACTTCGTTATCTTCCTTGTGTTTCTTGAAATTTAACATTTACTCGTTTAATAGTACTGCGAGGAAATGGTGATGAGGCAACCTTATACAGACTTACCATTCAGTTAATATTTTCCTGGAATTTCCCTCGTTTCATGTCCAGCTGACACCCACAAGACTTCTCTACCCTTCAATAAGCACCGCATCAAACCTGCATGCAAGACTTCTTTGTCCTGCAAAACCTCTACAATCCCCACATTAAACATGCATGCAAACAAAGAGACCGAATCCCCTTTATGTTTCTATTCCTCATTACACGTTGGTTGCGTGAGACTACAAATATATATACGCATCAACTTTTGCAGATATTTATTTGTGTAGCCATTTACTGATCAATTGCAGCAGAAATGGGTTACAGGCTTACCGTGGAAAGGTTTGTGTGTATAATTCTTGCTACTGTGCTGTCTGCTCATCATCAGTTTGTGTTGGGTGAGTTTGACTACAAAGATGCTCTGCATAAATCTATTCTGTTTCTGGAGGCTCAACGTTCAGGGAAACTGTCCAGCAGTAGCAACAGGATAAGCTGGAGAGGAGATTCTGCTCTAACAGACGGACAAATCCAAAATGTAATAACAATATCTTCTCATTTTGGTATTGCCATCTGTTCCGGATTGTTTTAGAAACGTTGTTTCCTGAATGTTTTAGAAGTGTTGTTAATCATACCCAAAATGCCAAAATAACGACGCTGATCTTATCAATGCGAAAATAACGAGGGTATCTATTTTGGCGAAAACAATTAATACTCCACCCACAACTTATTTAGATCAAACAATTGATCTCTCGGAATTGATTTCTCAGCACTATCAGATTTCAGGATATTCTGAAAATATACAATTAAGTTATTAACATAAAGATCCCCGCAACCCACCTACAATGTGAATTCTTACTCCAATATTTAGAGTTATGAGTTTGCAACAGCTTGATTTCTATCAACATTCTCTGTCCATATAAATTAGGAAATGATTATTTGGTGCAGATCTTCAAGAAGTCTGGAAAGATACAATGATGTTCAACATGGCTTTTACTGTGTATTTATGTAGGTGGATTTGGTGGGCGGTTACTACGACGCTGGGGATAATGTGAAGTATGGGTTTCCGATGGCATTCACCGTTACCATGTTGGCATGGGGAGCCCTTCAGTACAGAGATGAACTTGCAGCAGCGGGAGAGTTGGAGAACGTTAGGGATGCCATTAAGTGGGGAACTGATTATTTCATCAAAGCAAGCGCCACCGAAAACCAGCTGTGGGTTCAGGTGAGTTAATTACCATCCCAACTAAATTTACTCATGGATCACAACAAAATTTACTAAGGATCACACCAAATAGCAATTATGAATTTAGTTATGGTTTTGTTTTTAGGTGGGAGATCCAACTGCAGACCATAACTGTTGGGAGAACCCAGAGAGGATGGACACTCCAAGGACTTTGTACAGAATAGATACATCCACTCACGGGACAGAAATTGCAGCAGAGACTGCTGCAGCATTGGCCGCTTCCTCCGTCGTCTTTGCAGCCATTGACAAACCTTATTCCATTCTCCTACTCCAAAGAGCTACTTCGGTATAACATTATGCGTACTCTAAAATCACTTATACTGTTTTATTGCTTTAAAACAGCGATCGCAGATTTGAGCGATATTGAGATATTTTAGAGGAAGGTTAATGGTTTAATTTCTTTTCACTATTATATTCTATTCTTAGAATTTAGAATCTAGATAACTTTAGTAATTAAAACAAACATATGATAGGAATTTCTTTTCACCGTTCTGTTCTATTCTGTTCTTGGAATTTGCAGTCTAGATAAATTTAGTAATTAAAACATGTGATCGGTCATATTTGTTTGTGGATGAATGTTTTTCATAACTTTTATTTTAAATTTAATTTAATGTCTTTATTTTTGGAATATTTTGGGATCAGAAAAATATGGGTGAGATTACTTATTTGAGGTTTCTTACGTTTTTTATGATTCCAAAATATTCCAAAAATCTCTTTAAAATGCCCATTTTTAACATGCCTATAAAATTCGTGTCTTAGATTCAAAATTGAAAATTAGTTTAATGAATTGTCTTCTCCAACATTTTAAAATACTCATATAATTGAATACTAATTTAGTACAGCTCTTTCGTTCATGTGTTAGATTCAAAATTGAAAATTAATTTAATGAATTTTCTTCTCCAACTTTTTATGATACTCATGTAATTGAATATGTCATTTAGTACAGCTCTTTCGTTTTGCTGACCAGTACCGGGGAACATATCATGGAGAATGCCCTTTCTATTGCTCTGTCTCAGGCTATGATGTATCTTTCCTTAACATTATAAATTTTACTTCATTTTTCACTTCACACTATTATTTATTTAAACTACAGAGTGAGTAACTTCTTGAAGTCTTCTTATTCCTCTACTATCTAACTTACAGGACGAGCTTGCATGGGCAGCAGTGTGGCTATATAGAGCAACTGGATTGCCATATTATACCAAATACATACTCCACCAGAATTTTTGTACTTCCAATGAGTATGAGTTCAATTGGGATCTCAAATGTGCAGGAGTTCAAATCCACCTATCTAGTGTAAGTCCATATTCACATAAACATATGAATCACCAAATGTTCAATTGAGAAAAAGTTTAAGACTCACCACTTGACCTTCAACTGACCACATCTTCATAAAATTAATAAACCTGGCAGCTATATTTCTCCGGAGAAACCAACCTGGAAGTTTTCAGAGGCCAAGCAGAAGTGTTCCTCTGCTCAGTTCTTCCACAAAGTCCTCAATTCAAAAATTCCATCACACCTGGTAAATGGAAGTTTCTCCCTATCATGCTCCGAGTTTCAAAATTAATCTCATTAACAGTGTTTGTATCTGTTGAGTTTCAAAATTAAGCTCATCAACAGTGTTTGTATCTGTTGCACTTGTACAGGAGGTTTGTTGTTTGTCAGAGATGGTGCAAATACACAATATGCTACAGGCACATCATTCCTTGTATCAGTTTACAGTGACTTACTGTCACGATATAAGCAATACCTGCAATGTGGCGATCAAACATATGAACCAAGCATTCTTATTGCATTTGCCAAACAACAAGTACATATACATATTATAATTTTTCAAGTGTTGCAAAATATTTAATTAATGAGGAGAAGAATTGAGCACACTTGTATATCCATTCCAGCTTTCTCAGAGTATAAGAGATTCAAAGTTAAATAAATTTGATTTGTTTTTTCATATCATAATTTCAAAAAACCAGCAAATTAGTAGCTAACAAATCCACTTTGTATATGTAAATTGCAGGTGGATTACATTTTGGGCAAGAATCCTGCTCGTATGTCTTTCATGGTGGGTTTTGGCGACAAATATCCACAGCAAGCTCACCACAGAGGGTCCTCCATAGTTTCGATATACGAGGATTCCAGAAAGATATCATGTACCGAAGGTTTCACTTTGTGGTTCAACAGAGATGCACCAAACCCAAATGAATTAACAGGTGCAGTTGTGGGAGGGCCTGATCGCTATGACGGGTTTGAGGATAGCAGGGCTGATTCCACCAAGCTTGAGCCCACAACGTATACCAATGCTCCTCTGGTGGGAGTCCTGGCTAAGCTCCAAAGCAACATCATGGAATAATCGACATAACAGGGTCGATTCGTGCAAGCTTGAGCCCACAACTTATATCAATGATCCTCTTGTAGGAGTCCTGGCTAAGATCCGCAGCATCAGCATGGAATCACGGACCTAAGTTCAAAATGTTATGCTAGTAATATCTTTTGCTAAGTCTGTATTCTATATGCAAATCAAAGTCGATGGTAATATATATGAATTTTGGTATTTCTGGGCTCCATAATTGCTTTTTTTCATTTCATCCTGTTGAATCCTATAATCAGATTGAAGACTTGTTTTTACATCTTAGATCCCATATGCAGATTGAAAATTCTTCTATTTTTAAATAGTAGTGATATTAGCTTAGAATAACATGGTGTATGAGAGTCTCGAAAGATTCTGTGCCATCGTGTTATATATGTGAGCATATAGGGAATGTGTGATCATAGGATTTTTGTTCCATGATGTTATATAGGAGCATTTAGGAATGTGTAATCATAGGATTTATTTGTTTATTAATGTATAGATTGCTCTTGGATTTGCACGAGCCGGGAATTTGCACTTGGTTATAATGTATATCTGTTTTAAATAATATGAATATATTATAATTTCTTTTAATGGTGTTTAACTTTAAAATACAAGTAGGGAGGATGGATAATTTGAATATAGGTTGGAAATTTATAGATATCCTACAACAAATATTGGAGTATATGAGCATTGCGAAATATAGATTTTGATTTGTGTTCAGTTTACAAAATATGCAAGTGATATAAATGTTGTATAAAAGTATATGTACTGTGACAAAGAAATAGATATCTTGATAAAGAAATATACTTTGTTAAGATGGGAGAATAGAGATTTAGTACTGATATAGAAATTTCAAGAATAGGGTTCAAGTACAAAATATAAGTAGGGAGAGATGGACCACTTGAATATAGGTTGGGAATTCATAGATATCATATAACAAACATTAGACTATATGAGCGTTATGAAATACAGACTTTGGTTTGTGTTTAGATTATGTTTTTTAAAGAATGTATATTGATATCACCACTGTGTATAAAATTATATGTATGTGATAAATAAATAGACATTGTTAAGACGCTGATACTTTCTAACTCCATCATGTAGACATTGCTAAAATGACATCCAGATAGAGAAACAACCATCCACTAGATTTCGTGGGTACCCAACCATTGTACTTTGCTTCATTAGGATGTCCCTTCATGTACATGGTTCATTCAACTTCTTGCACTTCCTATATTATACAACCAATATGGTCCATTCAAGTGTTTCCAACCAACACATGTCTCGCTCCTAGTGTTAACGAACTTCCTAATAGAGACGATAGAACTAAACTAGACAACTCCTCTATATGGCCACACCCTCCTATAGATTTCCCTTTGTTTTCTCTACAATATGATTTATTATTGGTTTATTATAGTTTGTAAATGTTTTTATCTTTTATTTTGTTTTATTTGATTGTATATAATGAATTTTTACAATTTTGCATAGTTTCCAATTAATTTGATGACAATTATTTCCATTCCAAATTTATTTATTTTTCATATCATTTGATCTAATTTATTTCCTATTATTTCATAAAAGTGCCAAAAAATTGATTGAAAAATTCTTGGTAACGAGATCCAAATCAAAGAGTTCAAAGCGTTGATCACATGGGTGTTTTTAAAGATTTTGATTAAATCCATATGCAAGTAATTTGAATCTGGATCATGTATACACACTGCTAATATAATTTTATGAGCTCTCAATTCCTTAAATCTAGATCTAGAGGAATTGTTGATAGATTATTTGTATTTGGATCTGGATAAGGTAAATTATGTCTAAAAAGAACTTTCATAACTTACATCATATATATTAGGATTTGGATCAAACTTAATATATCATTATTTGAAATTTCCAAATCCTTGATACTGGACATCCAAATCCAAAGCTTTCTTTCACCTAATATTTCATAGATTTGAAATAACATGGTGGACAATGAAATGAATCTAACCAAATTTTGAGTGCATTTATGATGACATGTAATATGACATGTCATATTACATGTCATCCCATATGGTCAATGACTGATTTAATTTATTAAGCATACTAATGACTTGGTATGACGACATATACATTGACATGGTAGTTTTGACATAGGTGTTAAAAGTATTCAGATTTCATGAATTCATTGTATCTGGATAAGTAATGATTTAATGGAATTTATTGTGGTGTTATGCATTCTAAATTTTATTTTCTATCTAACTATATAGAACTAGGAATTTGTTTTGAATTTTTCATATGTACTATTTGTATATGGATCCCGATAATTTATTTTTTCACTTCATTCTTCCTAATTCCATATTATTCATTTCCACTTCAAGTACCTGGATAAAGGATTTTATATTATTATTTGGATATTGACAATCCATATATGGATTAAATTTTATGGGCCTTACACAAGTCTTATGGATATCGAGGTATCCGCTTTGTTTTTCACATTCAAATTGTTTTGTTTAGTCCATGTTACCTGTGAAGTTCTTCTCCATGTTAGATAAAACTACTCAGCTATTCGTGGGCTAACCAATGGATTATTAGAGATAATCATGTATGGAATCTACTAGACACTGGCATGCTTTTGCTCATGTGTCATCTACCATAGTATTTCTATCCATTACATATTTTCAGATCCCAAATTTTTGTATACTAGTCTAGTATATGATTAAGATTAAAAGAATACATTGTAGTCCATATTGCATAATATTGTGCAAATGAATTATGTTAGGTGAAGGATAACTTATAAACTCTTTGTAACCATTTCACCCAATGAATATGGGATTAATATTTGAATCTATTATTTGTTTATGATTACTTGCATAAATATAAAATTAACTATTAACATACTAGCTATTACTTTTTGTACATTTGGCAAATATTTTCCAGACTGAAATAATATGAATGATAAAGAAAATATAAAGAATAAGAGAATACAATAAATAATAGAAAAATAAAAAGAAAAAAACCTACTTGCATACAAATAAACACTACTACATATTCAAAATCTTGAATCAAATACAAATATATGTATAACAAATTACAATTTGTTACTAACCATAAGAATTTGAAAAATGGAAAATTATATCGACATCATTGTTTGAAAGGAATAATAGTATGCTTTTATCCAACATTTTTCATAAGAAATATTAAAATTATACTTGGAAAGTGGAATTTGTTGTAACGAAAAGAAGATAAAATTGAATGTACTTTATTAATTATGTCATTTAAGAGGAAGTTCTTTTGAGAAACAAAGAGAACCAAAATTTAGATTCCAAAGTTTGTATAATTTTATCAATTCTTAATAAATGTACTTTATTAAGTATGTCATTTAAGAGGATGCTCTTTTGAGAAACAAAGAGATCGAAATTTAGATTCCAGAAGCTTGTATAATTTTATCAACTCTTACTCATAAATTTCTTAATGATAAATTGAAACGTCATATATCTTTGGAGAAGACTTCTATGGCAATGTGTTGTTATATATTTTGTATTTCTATCAAGGTTCAAAATTTCCATATTCTTTTTTCAATTAATATTTCAAAATTTTTTAATGATAAATGGAAACGTCATATATCTTTGGAGAAGACTTTTATGGCAATGTGTTGTTATATATTTTGTATTTCTATCAAGGTTCAAAATTTCCATATTCTTTTTTCAATTAATATTTCATATTGGATACAAGAATATGTATGTGATTTTTTAAATAAAAATATATTTTTAAAATATTAATATATTTTTTGTGCTCAATCTTTTATTGATTTTATTAATTATTTAATTTAATTTTGTAATTAATTTTCTTTTCTTGTGTTTTATCTCAATGTACATGTTTCCGGTTAGGATAGGTAATTAGACATAATATTTCTAACATATACAGATAGTTAGATTTTAGAAATTTTAATGTTATTTTTCTAATTTAATTGATATTAAATTTATTCCAATATGTTAGGTGGAAGCTATACCAAATGAGAGCATTTAAATGTTATTTTTCTATTTTAATTGATATTAAATTTATTCCAATATGTTAGGTGGAAGCTATACCAAATGAAAGCAAGTCCAACGGGGACTTGCCATTAAATGATTCTAGCTTGTTGTCGCTGGAATTTTTTTTCCAACAATTAACATGCTAATTTGAACCATAAGGATATTGTTTAAGATGGTGTTATAATAAAATAATCAACTATAAATCTAAATTTAAGATGAATTCGCATATACACTTCAAAGCTATTGAATAAAGTTAAGATGAATTTTCATATACATTTCAAAGTTATTGAATAAAGTTAAGATGAATTTGCATATACATTTCAAAGTTATTGCATGTTATTCAAGCTACTTTTTATTGAGAGCAGAATTTATATATATATATATATATATGACAAAAAAACAAATGTTATAGAAATATTCAAACAAATTAAGTGATTATGTATGATTGTATGTTATTAATACTAATGTAGATCCATCTTACATCTATTAATCATTAAGTGGAATAAAGGTCAATTGCAACACCAATTTATTTGTGACTAAAAGATTGAGATTTAGATGGATTTATGTGAGTTTATTTTCTTATGACTATTATGGATGATGAAAAAATAAAACTTTATGAACTTTATTTTTCAATTGAATTTATAAGGATTACAATACACTACACATCTCTCCTATACCATGTTTAAAGTGCACATGTTTACTCTTGCTGGGCAAATGAAATATGGAGTGCATAACCCTTTACCAATTGTGTTTTTGAATAATAATAATATATTATCATGGTTGTGATGGAATGAATAGCCATATTATCAATGCCTTGGACATGAACATTGGTTTTTTTCCCTTGGAAAAATATGGAGTGCATAACCCTTTACTAATTGTGTTTTTGAATAATAGTAATATATTATCATGGTTGTGATGGAATGAATAGCCATATTATCAATGCCTTGGACATGAACATTAGTTTTTTTTACCTTGGAAAAATTTGGGGAGATCAACCCCGAAGGGAATCTTTTAAAGCCCGTCAGCGAGACTAGTAGGGCCTAACCCCAAGGGCATCAAGGAGAATTGCTCGTGTGACCTCCCGATCGGGGAGGTACTTAACAACGAGGACTCAAATATTTGAGCTAACCCTTGGGGCTTGGAAATGAACATTAGTTGTTTTAAATTCTAGTGAATATAATTCATCTGTGGGAACAAATTTTGATCTCTTCTATGAATCATAGGAAACTACACTCAATCATTCCCAACAAAGAACAAATGTTATACTGAATTTATTACTTCACACAACCTTTACATTTAAACTTTATCTAGAAAAACAAAATGTTTTAGAGGTAGAAATTTAGAAGGAAGCATTAGAAACTCCTATTGATTCCATCTAGTTGTACTACCATCTTAGATCACAAATTGCTCTTGCATTTAGTCAAAGTAGAGTATCATCCCTTAAGACATAAAAATCCATTATATTTTCTTAGAAAGAAGTTTAGAATATGAATACAAAAAAACCTCATGATTGTCATTTTTATAAGTCGTATTGAATGTAGAAGACTCTTTGGGGCTTTGCCATGCCAATTAATTCATTATAGATTCAACTTGATTTTTTGTGTAGCAAATATATCTCTATAGAAAAACATTTTGAGGGAAATTACACATGCATTTATTCTTTTCAAATTAGTTTTTGTATCATGAGCATGGTCTTGATTTCAATTATGTGTGCCAATGTTTCTATATAAATAGTTTCATCTCGTAGACTTTAGTTAATTTATAGCTTTTATCTTCTCATGCCAAATTCTTTAATTCAGTTTTAATTCAACTCGGCATACAATATTAGAGCTAAACAATTCCATTAAAGTCATTATGCCTTCATCATGAAAGATTCAAAATAGATAGTGTTGATCCATAACATGCACTTGGGATAGATTCCCTTTGGACCCTTTATGGGTGACTAATGAACCCCAAGATTGCATATTCATATTTAAAACTATGTATTTATATTATATTAAATTATATAATTCAATATTATTTTTATCATTTCAATCACAATTGGACATAAACATGTTTTACCCATTTATTTGTGTTTCTTACCTATCCAAGCTCGCAAATAGTTTAGTTGTTGTACTATATTAATGCAAAAATCTAATTAATACTGTACTTTTGTGCTATTCATTACTAAATTTAGTTAGTTCATTTTTATGATGTGTTTCTTATGATATGCTTTATTTTAATGAAACATAGAAAACAAATTGATATTGTATATTAAAATGACATAAGTTTGAGTGCCAATGGAAAACAATGTGGGCCTAATAATACCCACCTAGCATATAATTTAAACTAAAGAAAGCATTAAGATATGATAAGAGATTGAGTAAACCTAGAATAATGCTGGTATAATAAATACCCATAGTCCAAGTTTCTACTCTCCATTTCTTAGGTTAAGAAAGAGATGCTTCATGTTATATCATTTGTACATCATTTATACTCTATCAAAATTAACTTGGGTGTTTAGTGACTTTCATTAAATTCACTCACCAAAAATAATCGTGTATAGTATGGAATTTGAGCTTTGGTACTCACATATGATTATACCCTTGAAGGTTCCTGGAACTATTCACCCATGCTTGACCCACCTTATGATTATATGGTAGCTCTCAAATTATATGTCACCTTCCAAGAGCTAGTTTCGCCCTGGTATAGACATGGGACACCATTGGGATGTTTAACATTATGGTGAGTTCTTTGATTCCTTGTTACCCCATTGGTATCATACCCTTGGTTGCCAGTTTGCCTCATTTCTTTTTCCATTCGGTCACTTTTTTGGTGCATTTCCTAAGTTCACTAAACCATTTGAGGGCACAAACCCTTAATATGGGTCCATCATTACTTAGGATGCCTTAAATAAGGTTCGTAGCTATTTAAATATGTTTGGTAGTTGTTATTTAGTGGTATATTTTAGTCAAATATCCAATATTTATTGATTTCTTCCTATTGATCATACCATAAATTTGCTTTAAATGGTATCACGAATGTGAATTAGCAAGTCTGATAATAGAGGGACATTTTGGGCCTAAATGACCTGCAATCTCATTGTAACCAAATCGACAACGTGTAACCAAAATACATAACACGCTACTTTTATAGGATTATGACACTTATTGGAACATGAGAATGTTTCAAGTGAACTTCACAAGTTCACGTAGTTATTAAGTTAAAGGTTCCAATCAGAAATTTATGTTAGGATAGTTAGACATTTAGGAGTTAGTTATGCTCAACTTGGTCTAATGTGTCTATTAGGTAGAATCATGTTTCTTTATTATGCATTATTTGCATCATAACCTGATGGCCATGATGTATTCTAGACATAAAGTAATCTAAAGGCTTACATCCTCCTCGATATTAATGACTATTGATCCATGACTTAACACCCAATCGGTCCATAACGTCGATTTAAAGAGCATGGGGAGTCACTGTTAATAATGATTTCATGAGAAATATCTTATGTAAAGTTCTTTCCTCTTTCAGTAGTTAAATTTCCTCTAGCGGCCACATTGACTCGGGATGTGGAGTATTTCCCTCTTTGAGGGTTTCAGCCACATAAAATACTAGAGCTATGATATTTGATCTAGTTGTGTGAGTAGTTATTGAAGGTGGTTGGCTTATATGGAATGAATTATCATCCTGAACATGTATCATAGCATGTTCAAAGAGCTACTCTTTTTGTTGATCGTTATCTTGAGCTTGTGTTGCCATTTCTAATATTAATTATTTCCATACATTTCTTTCCTAAACAATTTATTCCATTATGTCTAGAGAATTGGTTTTAGTTAATAACATCTTTCCTTTCATAAATAAAGATGTCTATTTTCCCAAGATACAATTTTTTTCATTATGTCATGAGATTACCATTTAATTATACTTAAAAATAATAATTATAGAGTTAGTTTTCCATTTTTCTGTGTATATTCTTAGTTTGATACTCTTTATAATTTACATTTTCCCTTTTCCCCGCACTCTATAAAATCTGGCAAATTAGAAGCAGTGTTGAAAATATTTTTCTTAACAACATATTCTCTTAGTAGTGTGCTCTATGTGATCTCAAAAAATAAAAAAATAAAGGGAGAACTTGTATTTTTTAGGCAAGTTAATTGATATTTAACCTCATTGTTGTTGAGAATTAGATTTTTTTATTTGTTTTTTACAAAAAAATGTTTTATTTTGGATAAGTATTTTTTTTTGTAAGCATGCACTCTGAGGCAAAGTTCCAACAACACCAACAGCAACAATCCTGTCCTCCACTCCACTACTATTAGTATGTGTTTTGCACTATCTCACTTGGTTAAAAGTTACTTTATATAGTAAGAGGTCTTGAGTCAAATCTCTTTTCAAGTTACATTTTACAATTCTTGTAAGCTTAAGTTATGTAACGTGCTTAAGTTATGTAACGTGCATTTTGCGCATATATATATATATATACATCCAACTTTCATTTATAAATTAACTTCATTGTAAAAGTGTTTATCACTTGTTTTATAAAACTAGGTGACTTCATAAAGTAGTTATTTGTATACGTGAGCTTATAGGTAAAGTTAGTGACGATATTTTTATTATTAAATTTTCACCTCATCTATAACCATACACGTGTACTTACCATTTGGTTATTTTTTATCATTATTGCCTTTTTTTTTTAATGACATAACCTTCATATTTCAAGCCCATTTTTACAGTTTTTTTAAATATTCAATTTTTTCCAGAGATGTCCATTTAGCTAGTCATTTTCAACTTTTGAAACCATATTATATATATTTGGATATGGCCACTTCAAGTTCAATTTTTTCCAGAGATGTCCATTTAGCTAATCAATTTTAACTTTTCAAACCATATTATATATATTTTGATATGGCCACTCCAAATGAACTTTTCCTTACTAGTGTTGTAACATGATTAGTTTTGATTAAACTACATGATCAAAAACATTTTGCTTATATATATATATATATTACATGCAACTTTCATTTATAAAGTAACTTCTTTGTAAAAGTGTTTATCACTTGTTTTATAAAAGTAGGTAAAGTAATGTATTTGTATAAGTGAGCTTATACGTAAAGTTAGTGAGGGTTTTTTAATTATTAAATTTTCACATCATCTACAACCATACACGTCAAATTCTACTTACCATTTGGTTATTTGTTATCATTATTGCCTTTTTTTTAATGACATAACCTTCATATTCGAAACCCACTTTTAGAGCTTTTTCAAATATTCAATTTTTTCTAGAGATGTCCATTTACCTAGTCAATTTCAACTTTTGAAACCATATTACATATATTTTGATATGGCCGCTCCAAGTGAACTTTGTCTTACTCGTGTTGTAACATGATTAGTTTTGATTAAACTGGGTGATCAAACAATTTCTACAATGTATTCTCTAGAATGATTGGATCTCTTAAGATTCACTAGCCAAAAAACATGTAGCCATATGGCTTCATTGTTTTCACCTCATTTGATTGATAGTTTTTCTTCAGCATGAATTTGTATTTTGTGTAATTGTTGTATGAATAATATAATCCGTGGACAATACATTTTTCCGTGAACGGTTTAGGTTTCAAAACTGATAAGTAGGGTTTATCATTAGGATTTAACTAAAATAGACAAAAAAAAATCCATAAAAATAGTCCAACAATGCTGTTAAAACTGTAATTTTTTTGTGTGTGACATAGAATGCAAGGTAGGGGTGGTGTTCTAATGGTTTCTTATTCTAGTTGTTATTCCTAAGGCTGGATCAAGTTCATGATCCACTGATCCAACTGATGATCTAACTCATAAGAGAAAGACTAAGCCAAAGCCCTCTCCTACACCCAAAAAGAGCTCTCGAGTAGCAACTTCCCCACAGGGTAAGATTTTCCAAGATTAAATTTTGGCTACCACAATGTTGTTAAAACTTCAATTTTTCAGTGTGACATAGAATGAACAAACTCAATTTTGAACAAACTCAATTTTGGCCAAACAACAAAAGACAATATTGATTATGATTTATTTCTCACATTTTGTAGAGAATAATATTTTGGCCATTTGGAAGAGGCAGACAAGTTCTTGGAATAATAGAAAGAAAAATGTATTATAGATATGTTATGTCCATAACTAATAAATCTCCCCACAAGACAATTACATCTCTCCAACTCTCTTTCCGGAATTTCTATGGTCCTGTATGGGATCTCTCCAAACCAAATGCCAACAACTTGTATTTATTTCCTAAATGGTTGAAGTCTCTCTCTCCAGACCGAAGTTTGGATTTTGTGTACATCCATGTTGGTCCTCTAGTAATCATTTCCACAGTTTATTATCAGATGAATTGATCAACTATATTGATTGTTAGGGAGATGGAAAGTTCCAAGGCAAAATAATGATCAGTGATGGGTCAATTATAACTCATTTATATGAATAAGTGGCACTAATTCCTACTGCACATGTTGATGGAAGATGATTTTATGGTTGGGTAAAGCTTGGATCTCTAAGCTGTCTCACATTTCAATATTTCAATATAGTTTGTTTTGGTATAGGGCTCATAAACTCTTGGAGCAATTGAGCTCTAGACACCATTCTTTAATAAAGAATCTATGTGGTGAGAAAACTCATACCCTGGAAGAATGGATTTATGTATTCGCAATTGACCCATTGGCAATTTTGTTCACAGTAAATGGCAATCATAAAAATTTTACTTATTTTTTCTCTACTACTCTTTCTCTTGCTGAGTTTCATTTGCAACATGTGGTGCAATTACTTCTTTAGAATCCTTGTATCATATCAGATTATGGAATGTCTAAAAAAACACATCTCTATAAACCTATAATAAGTTGTTATATTCTCTTCTTTTAATTATTAAACAATCAGAACTCAAATTCAAATGTTAAGCTTTACTAACTTCTTTTTGAGTGAAATTATTTCTACAATATATTGTTAAACTTTATGTTATTCATCTTGTTTTTACAATTGTATGAATATGACAAGAGTTTTAAGGCTTTTGGTGTTTGGAATCCATTTGCAACACTAAAACACAAACCTAAAAATGATTTAATTATAAAATTTACTAAATAAAAATTTGTAAAAAAACATTAAACAAAATATGGAATGAGATATTACATGGCATCTGCATTTTCTATCAGATTTGCAAAACTAGAATGTATATAAAAGCTTCCTGTTTTGAAATTAAACTTTAAACCTCTTCCCAATAACTCAAGATTGATAGAATGTATATTATAACTTTAAATTTTACAAATTAAACTTTATCCCTGATCATTTGATTATATGTATATAAACTAAAATTTTAAAATTAAATTTGTTATCTTTTTAATTTACAAAATTATAACTTTAATTACATACATTTAAATTTTTTCTTTAATTTTACGGGTTTTCGAATAGGTAATATTTTGTATATTAATAGAAACGCTCATAGTGCCGATCTTATAGGCAACGGTAGTTAGTTTATATTCCGTTTGTGTGGAAAAATTAAATGTTCAATAAATATTCAGGTTTGTGTAGAAAAACTAACTTCGTTATCTTCCTTGTGTTTCTTGAAATTTAACATTTACTCGTTTAATAGTACTGTGAGGAAATGGTGATGAGGCAACCTTATACAGACTTACCATTCAGTTAATATTTTCCTGGAATTTCCCTCGTTTCATGTCTAGCTGACACCCACAAGACTTCTCTACCCTTCAAAATAAGCACCGCATCAAACCTGCATGCAAGACTTCTTTGTCCTGCAAAACCTCTACAATCCCCACATTAAACATGCATGCAAACAAAGAGACCGAATCCCCTTTATGTTTCTATTCCTCATTACACGTTGGTTGCGTGAGACTACAAATATATATACGCATCAACTTTTGCAGATATTTATTTGTGTAGCCATTTACTGATCAATTGCAGCAGAAATGGGTTACAGGCTTAGCGTGGAAAGGTTTGTGTGTATAATTCTTGCTACTGTGTTGTCTGCTCATCATCAGTTTTGTTGGAATTTTAATGGTGAATTCCTTAACCAAAAACATCCCAGGTCAACTCTCTGATATGATGGAATTTTCTGCTAAATTCCTAAACAAACACACAATTTAAAACTGCTCTGTTTCAGCACAAAAAACAGAAAAACAGAAAACTGTGTTGCTGTAACAGGTGTTGCAGCAACGCTGCTCGTCGTGTTGCAGCAACGCGATTTGCTGCTCG